>WBMY01004607.1:208211-288584 GCA_013397315.1 Donacobius atricapilla
GGCCGCCGGCGAGGCGCGGCCGGCTGCCCGAGGCGTGGGGATGCGTGTCCGCCTCCTGCTGCCCTCGCGTCCCTGCTGCCCGCCGGGCGCTGCGCTGCGGCGCCGTGCCCAGGGATTAGCTCCGGTCCCGCAAACCGAGTAACTGTGTCAGAGCAACTCTACACCCATGCTAATGAGCTGAGCCTTTCGGCAGCGCTAAATAAGTGAAGCGGAATATTCAATAGCCAAGCAATCCCCTGGCATGTTTTCCCCAGTTTTAAAGAAGTTTCTAGGTGCTTGGTTGGTCCTTGTGCCCTTGTGGCACTCTTGTGCTGATACGACTGTACATGAGATCAATGAAACAGTCCTGGTTAAAGTACTCAGAAAAACCCTCCGAAACTGCGTGAAACTTGGATTGTGCTCTTCAGACGTGTTTTGGCCCCTACCTTCAGTCATCTCTGTCAACCCAAATGCAGGGATGAGAGCAGGGAAAGAGTGAACCTATGTACCAGAAGCTCCCTGCTAGAGACCCAGATCCAGGAAAAAAATCCCAGAAACTAGCCTGAGAAAAGCACATCAGATGATTCCTTAACATGGCTGAATTGTTTCAAATTCCAAATTGCCTTTCCAAGATTAGTTCAGGGACCTCCGTGCTGCAGTACACAGTATAAATATGTCTGCCGTGAAGATGGGGCATTCCAAAATGCAACTTAGCTCTTGCCATCTGCTTATCTGTACTGCTCTTCTAGTGAGCCATTTCTTGGGATGGCATGTTCTTGGCTAGACTGGGGGAAGTTTGAAGGCAGCAACTCCAGTGAAGGCAGAAGAACGGGAGCCAGTTTGAGCATGTCTACACGGTACTGCCTATCTGAATTTGAGTGCTGGGAGGAGTGTAGCTATGTCACAGTTTTTTTCCCACCAGGTACAATGCCCACTGCCGCTCAGCACAGTGATTCATAGGATCTTGCAGATTTCCTAGAGGCCTCTCTGAATGTTTCTATCTTATGCTCATGTTCACCAATATCTACCCTGAAATGTGATCTATCTCAAATGTTTGAGGAAGCCATCTAATTATCTAATCTCCTGTCGTTTATTAAAGGTACATAAACTTAATCTTCTGTGCATTTAAATCCTAATGGAATATTGACAGGCTTCATCCTATTTAACTTTCTGACACTAAAAGTGAAAATCAGTTCACTTGTTAATTCTAAAACATTACTCCATAATGTGAGCTTATTTAACTCTGGAAAAATAAGAGTGTTAAAAGCATTGGCATTGCCATCCCAAATCAGCCCCTTAGGTCAGTGTGTTTCCACCAGAACCACTCCTACATAATAAGTAAGGATTAACCCCATCTAACACTTAGTGTCCCATGGAAAGAAGTTAAATTTTGTTTGAACTGATACTTGGCATTTTCCAAAGTACTTTGCAAGTAATAGTCATCATCTTTTCCTTTAGAGAGAATGCAGGAAAATGGTGTTACATAACAAATTCATGAAGTGAACACACCACCAAGGGGCAAGCTGCTGCTCCCCATATTGAAGGTTACTGCATCTTGCCCTTTGAATGGTCCCACGTAATACTGTAAGAGCATTAATTCTGGGGCATGAAAGTATATCCATCCCAATTAATCACAGTCAGGGCCTGATGACTTAAGAGATGAAATATGAGCGTTATCAGGCTTTTGATTTAGTGGTACAGTTCCTGGACTCAGGTCCAAATCTGTGCAGCAGACAACTCTTTCATTACAAACATCAGAAATTCTACTGCTGGGCCTTGAAGGAAATATGTAATCCCAGTCTTCCCTTGAGTTAAAACTATTACGTATTTTATCAAGTGCTATCAGTCACGCCAGTGAAGAGAAGTATCTCCACTTTTGATTGGGAGATGCAGTTTTAATGGGCAATAATTTTATACTGCACACAATTACTTTCAGCTCCAAAATTCTGTTCTTGGAAAGCACTTTCCCAAATTCCTTGACTTTTTGGAAAGGCAGAGAATCCTATAGTGGTTAAGGCATGGAAGAGAAAGAAGAATTTAATATCTAGGATTGCCACCCACAGGATACCACAGAAGCACTCTCACCAAGAGATGATTTGTCCCTATAAATGTGGTATCAGCTTATAGCAAACACTTCCTCTACTCATCCCCTACTTGTTAAAGTTGTGCTAAATTAGATAAATATTAAATAATTTAGTGTAATTTTTCTGATCACATGATAAAAAATGTGGACAAGATACTAATTCCACGAGAATAATAACCTCAAGTTAAAAAGAAAAACCACTACTCCTCACAGAAAAAAAAAACAACCCAAAAAACCCACAACAACAAAACAAACAAACAAACCCCTCAAAAAAAATGGGATAAAGATTGTGTCTGTTATTTTCACCTTTTGTAGCTGAGGCATTTTTATTTAGTATAATTATACAAACACACTCTCTTTCTACAGGATCATCTCCCATTCACTGCATGTTTCAATGGCTGCTTCACACTTCACACTTAACTGCTAACCCTTACAGACTGGATGTCTGCTCTCATCCTCTTGAGTATCCAGCTGAAGACATCTAAGACACAGTTTTTCAACTATATTCCTGAGTGGTTTTATTCACATCTCTGGGCACTTCTTTAAATAAAAAGAAATCACAACTTGAACCTCTGCTCAGTTTACTCAGAAAAAAAATGCACAGTTACTGATCAGAGGGAAGAAGTCCAGCTGGAGTAACTTCCTCAGTGTTGGGGGTTAGATTTGGTTTTTTTCCCTATAGAATTTTTTCCCACAAAGTCGCTAGGAGACTAATTGCTGGGTACTTATGGGTGCTTGACCAAAACAANTCTGCACGGAAACCAGACTGCCCTGGGCTTTATGAAACAAAAGCCCCTCGAGGTTCCTGGTTTTGTTTATTATTAATGCTGTAGTTGTTGTTGTTTGTTTGCCTTGTCATACATACTAGTAAAGAGCTGTTATTCCTATCCCCATATCTTTGCCTGAGAGCCGATTTAATATCAAAGTTTTAATAATTCAGAGGGAGGGGGTTTGAATTCTCCATTGCAAAGGGAGGTCCTGCCCTCCCTAGCAGACACCTGTCTTTTCTGACCAAGACACTCAGCATCAACCAGAAGTGCTGTCACAGTAACAAACATCTCTGAGAACAAACATCCCATCTAGCCAGGGATCAGGTACTGATTAAAACCAGATGAGGAAAGAAAACCTGTGAGTAGTGTTACTTTCAATATAGATAAATTCTGCAGTTAGGTTAACCAGTAGTGATTTGAGGAAAAGTGTGCAACTGTAAAAAGCTGTCGATGTTCTATCCCAAGAAGTGTTAAAGGGCAGGGTGGATGGATCTCTAAGCCACCTGGTCCAGTAGAAGGTGTCCCTGCCCATGCCAGGGTGGTTGGAACTAGATCTTTATGGCCCCTTCCAACCCAAACCCTTCTATGATCCCATAAAATATGTGTGCACACACGCATATACAGATTTTCAGAACTTGATCAGCCAAATCTGGGAGGAATTCCTCCATGTCAACAAAATACTCCTTGCTGTCAGGATCATGGACCTGCTAAAGCATCTCGAAAGATAGTTACAAATTAGGAGTTTGTGTGATTGTTTTTAATTAGCAATTACTTGTCTTAATTCTTCTTTAAAAGGCAAAATTGTGATCAGTTCAGCCAGAGGCAAAAACTCACTATGGGAAACTTCATCCCAAAAAATTACATCCCAAATAATTACATTCTGGCACAGTTGTAACAGAAGCAGGATCTCTATAAGAAAAATATTTTGCAATCTGAGCGGTGGTCACTCTGCCTTATAGATAGATCTGCATATGTAAGCACAAAATAAACTTCCCTCCACTTCCAGAGACACTGAAGTTCTAACCACTGTCCTTATCTAAAGTTCACAACACATTTAAAAACACAAACCAACTGTGAACTTTCAAAAAAAAAGAAAAAAAACCAACAAACTCTAAGTGGCTAAAAGTATGTTCACATTATCACAAAACACCAGTTTAAGTGAATACAGTCTGGGAGTGTGAATACACACAGAGAGTGAATGTTCCCAGCAGTTAGACAGTAAATTGTCTGGCCAAAGTAATTTATGTGCTTGCACAGTCTTCATGGATATTGTCCTCCTCCCACACTTTGGCTGATATTTCTGGAAGTGCTTACATTTACATAACAAGCATGTATGAAGCAAGTCACGTGCTGATTCATGAAATGTGTATCATGAAATATTGGTTAAACAGAGTGGGAGGGTGCTGGAAAAAACTGACCTACAGCTGCCACTACCTACAATGTTGCACTTACACCTAATCAGTGAAAGTTGTATCACACTGGAAAAAAGTATTTCTAAGGGAAAGAGTGAAAGTACCATCAACTCAGCCATTTAAACTTCAATAAGTTAAAACACATAGCTGGGAAATTATTTTGCACGTACATGTATAAAAAATTAAGTAAACATTTTTATATTTACTTTCATTATCTGATCAGTAGTACACTGAATATGTATTTACATGAATATTGGCCCTTCTGTTAATGACAAGTGTTCATCTCAAATTATAATATTGGCATAGGCTTCCTTTACTGCTCCTTATGGCCACTCAGAGCTTTCCTCTTATCAGTGCTATATAATGATTGTAAATTATGGAAGAGGGAGACATATTGCTGGAACTCACAATTTATTTTTTTCATTCACTTATAACAGTTATTTCCCCACTCCAGGACATATCTTTTTTAATCTCAAAAAGCATGATTCACAGGAAAGAAGTGTCAAATAATTTTTGTTTTGTCTAAAATTTGCAAATGTTTTACATTACACAATTAACCATGAAAAGCATATTTAAATGAAACTTATTTAAATCAACCCAGTGTGTATATTTAATATAGCTGCACAAGAGAAGCAGGATGATACTATGCTAATATCCTGTAAAACATATTTCGTTCCTTTCAGAATTACCACTCCCTGAAGTATAACAGGAGTCCATTTTAAGTTCTGCATCATTTGAATTTGAGATGGAGCATTGAAGAAAGCTGCTTTAATCGAAGCTTAAAAGATATGGAATTGAGCCTTTAGGGAGTGTTGGGCACTTTTCTTGTCGTTCTGGTTGATTGATTTGCATGTTGTGGGTGGGGAATGTTGTTGATCAGGCTGTCCATTTTAATTTTGTACTCCTTGTGTCAGCTTTAAAGTGAGGGGCAAGCATACAAGCTTTAGTACAGACGCTGTGCTGCAGGCCAAAAGAAGTAAAAGAGCACTATATACACTCTTGAAAAGTGTGATATTTAAGTCAACTCAGAATATCATACGCTGCAATACATTATTTTTAGTCTCATATTGAGTAAGTGCCTCCTCTTTTTTTCTTTTCCTGATTCACACGTATATAAACAAGGTAGAATCAAAGTCTTTAAACCTAACATGTCACTGTCCTGGTTCCTTGAGAAGTACTGTTCTGAATTTAGCAGACAATCAACAAGCCTTAATGATGAGACTTGAGATGTCCTCTAAAGGAAAAAAACAAAACAAAACAAAACAAAAAAAAACCCCTAAAGCTTATTTTGCTCTTCTGATTTACATTGCAGGGCATGCCAAATTTGGCTGTCATCTTGTGTCTTACCACTGCCCGATAGCCTATAAAATCACTCTACTTAAGAGAGGCTGGATCAGGCTCCTAATTTGTTCTGATATACATACCTTTTGCAGTCAGATTTATTTTTTAAAAAGGCAGGACTCTGCACTTGCAAATAATTTGTGAACCATTTCTACCCAGGGTGTTTAACTGGGTAACTGTTCCTGCTGCACTGCTTGTGATACTGCTGCGACCATTGTGAAAATCAAAAGCACCTTCCAACAGATGGTACACGGGCCAGTTAATGACAGTAGGGCTTCTGCGTTACTTGGTGTCCTATAAGAATGGGAAAAAAAGCCTTCGCTTTTGCTTGTGTTATCATAACAATGGTGTTCATTAACACCCAAAAATGGGGAAAAAAAACCGCCACCAAAAAAACAGGTCTGCTGTCTTCCCACCCACTCCCCACTCCATGACAAGGAAACTACGTTTCAGGAGATGAGTAATAGAGTAGCTTTTTTTGTAAAGGTTACAATCAATGCAAGAAATAAAACCTTAACTATACTTCTGTTAGGAGGTCCTTAATGAAATGTGCATATGCTTCAACATTTTTGCATTCAGCACAATTCAGTCCAGTAGCATATGGGGTTATAATGTACCTAAGGGGAGAAAGCATAAAGAACTAGGTCTGGAGTCTGGGGAAGTCAAAACCTTGACTAGACTAATTGATTTTACAGGTTGATGTTTAAAAAACCTATACAGTGAAAATACTAATGAGTTCCTTTTTTTGAGGAATGAGAAGAAGATCTAAATTTAACTATGAACTTTCAGTAACTTTCAGTAACTATGAGGTATTTGGCTCCAGGTATTTAGGATATAAAGCAGCTGGAGAGGTTATCCTCCTATGAGCCCTCCAAACATGTCTTAGATGTGTCTGATGCGATTTGTTGTGACAGGCACAAAAAAGCGAATTGTATGAAAGAACTTAAAAGCTGAATGTTGTAGCATTGAATGTACAGATGCCAGGCTCTGGAGTAAAATCATACATTCAGCTCTTGGGCTGATTCAACAGAGTACGTAGGGGAAGTTTTCCAGTTCATGTTGTGTTGAAGAACTGCCAACACACAGAATCAGGAGTGTTTGGCCACTGTGTTCAGCAGAGAGATGCCGGTGTGAGGGGTTGGAAGTGCTTCCTACACGGGTATCTGTCAAATCTCACATCTCTGCCTCAGGTGCTCCAGAGAGGCACTCCTGTTCACTTGGGATCTGTTTCCACAAGTGTGCTCTTGAGTGTAGGTAAGATTTATGTCCCTGATTTATGGATTCTAATCAGGACCAGGTATTCTCCAAGCTGTGGTTTCATGGCCCTGTTACTGCAAATGTGAATGTGGGCAGGAGTGGAACTCAAGGAACATAGACTGTGCAAAGAATACCCCAGGTGCAACCCCAAGGTCTATAGTTTGTTGTCTGGTGAGCATTAAGGGTTATAATGCAGCAGTTCTAGATTTAGTCCAAATCCCTCTCTAGACTTTCTAAATACCCGTGTTGTACCTGACTTTTCATGCTGTTCATACTTACGAACTAACTCTCATGGGAAATAAGCTGATGCTCTGAAAAGTCTGTAATCATTCTGTGGATTACACACATAGAGAAGAATTGAAAGAGATCAACTGAAAGGTGTTAAAATAATTCAGATTTATAATTCTGACCTCCTGGCAAAGTCCTCAATTGCAACATCCCATTTAATATTAGAATATTACATATTCCTTGTCACAAAGCTATCTTTTTGGATACAATTACTGAATTGTGTTAAAGTATTTGCCACTTTTGAGAAGAAACACAAGTTCCTGATTTTCTTCCTCTTTGTTACAAAACCATTTCTTAAGTTCAACATGATTTCTCAAAAGTTAGACTTCAAGACAGCACAAAGTTATCAATGGTGTTTAGTTTTTTTCTCCCGGAATCACCTTGTGAAGGAATTTGCAGTGAAGCTGATGTCCTTGCAAGGCAAAAATAGGAAAACATCTCTTAGGTGCTACTTTAGATAATTAGATTGACTCATTCCTGTCCAGAGTAAATAGGAACAAAATTTATTATCCAGGTCCCAGCCCTGCAGTCAAGTGCTCCTGTTTCTAAATATTGCAAACAGAGTGAGACATATTTTGCCCAGAGTGACCAGGTGCCTAAGCAACCTTTAGAATTGCTTTAGTTAGAGGAATAAGTCTAATCATTATCTCCTACTTTCCTAGCAAAAAAAAAAAAAAAAAAAGAATGCCAGGGTTTCCAGATTAGACATGTGGTAATAGTGGCATCTAAAGGCTCTGAAATGCTCAGGATGGTGGAGGAAGACATGCTGATTTTTAAAGGGTCACACATAGGTCTTTTGCCATTGTATTATGAAACGTAGGAACAAAACAAGGATTTTGAATGTCACTAGGCACCTAGTTCCACTGGGATCTGCAGTTTTTGATGTTCAAATGCATGTGGATTGTGTATGGAACTAGTTTGCTGATGTGAAGAGTTTGTGTATCCTTGGTACAAAAAGCATCCCTATACATCTCTGTTGGTACACAATACCATCCCTATAAATAAACACATATACAGCACCGTCACCTGTTCTTCCTTTCCTGACTTTCAATCCATGTGGAATTTTTATAATTCTTGAATTACAATATGACGTAATCACCAACATTTCCTCTGGCAGCACTATATCTCTGTAAGGCCTGATAGCTAACAGAAACTGTTTTCAAAGCAGAGCTGATCTCATTGCTGATGCTTGTCCATAAAGATGTTTTGGCATGATAAGATTCTATATAAACTGATGTGTTTGTTGTTGAAACAAACCTTAAGTTTTCATATCTATTCAAAAAGGAAAAGAAAAAAGATAGTAACTTCTTTACTGGCTGGAAACAGCAAAGCAAAAGGATTTTGGAAATATTCTAGTTGCTGGAAGACTAATAAAAGTGTGGAAAGAAACAAATTAAGCTAATAAGGGTAGGATATTTGGCCTTTATCAAATGATTCCTGACGCTTCTCCTCCAAAACTTTCTTTATGAGTCAATAGCTCCAAGTAGCACACACTGAGCACTGCTGCAACCTGGTATGCTGCTATCTGGAAATTTCAGATTAGACTCTGTTTAAAATTTCTCAAAGAACAAACCACAGAATAAAGGGGTGGGGGTGGGGAGGGGAAGGGGAGGTGGCAGTGGTTGTTTACGGTGGGTTAGAGGCTGCTCCTCCAGTCAGAGAATTAGTTGGAGCAAAAAAGCTACAATTATAAGTAGGGAATATAAATGGAAATTTGAATGAAATATATACAGTTATATGACCCACTAATGACTCCAAAAAAGGGCATAAGATGAATGAGTCACTGAGTTTTAAATATAGTTCCCTACTGTAATAGTTTTATCATCAAACAAGGCTCCACTTAAATTAAAGGGAAGTGAGGGCTATATGATGGGGTCCTACAGTTATGCCTCAGTGACAACAAAGGCAAAGGCTATACAAGTTGTTTCCATTATAAGCAATATAAGAGAGAAGCATTTGCAATGGGATGACTCAGACGAGAGGGCTTTCAGTTTGACTCTGATACAGTAGTTCAGATAAATGTGCTCATTATTTTCTATAGCCTGTGACCTTTCCTAATTCATAAATAGTAACATTTATTTTTCTGCACAATATTTATTTTAGCACTGTTACTATTGATTTCACTGTATTTCATCATTTGTTCCAATTGTGAAGTTAGGCTCACTTACTAATATAAGATCAGCAACTTTCTAAAGGAAAAGAAAATAGCAAAGTCGTGCTAGGATTTTAACAGCTGGGAACAGAAATAGTCTTTGACACAATGCTTTTAAACCATTTTTTTTACTATGTGACACAATTTGTTTTTAAAGAACTGTGATGTATCTTACAGACATATGTCTGGCAAAGCATAGTCATTAGAGAGGTAAAACAAACATAAAGACCTCTGCTTTGCTGGCCACCAAAAGAGCACAGGCAAGGAAGTGAAGAATTTTACAAGGTCCTTTGGAAATATAAACCCAGAGACTATATTGCAAATGTTCTTCCTATCATTTGCAGTGCTGTCTCCGAAGGTCATTTCTAATTTCAGTCACAATTTGCATGAAGTGAAAAAGTAATTCAGATAGACTGCTAAAAGGTTTGTGGGTTTAAGGGACCATATATTGCTACAAGAAGCTTCTGAGTGCAAATATGCACTATTTTTGCAATATGCAAAAATAAGTCACACAACTTCAAGAGATTTTCTTTGCGTATTTGAAAAAGTGAAAGAAAACTTCAAAATAATGATACAAAAGTAACCTATTTTTTTTCCCATTTATCATCTCCTGCATCACATATACATATTTCGAAAGAGATGAGAAGAATGAACTTCATTGCTGCTCTGCTGCAAATGTCTGCAGAGTCAAACTTAAACAATGATTTATTTCTCAGAATAGATAAAACAAACAGCAGCTTTCTTTCCCTGGAAATTTTGGCATCATTTGCTAATATGAAACCACAAAAAACCTCTGGTATTTAAAAGCTATTAGGACCCCAATCCAGCCAGACTTTCTCCTGTCTACAGCCTGAATGAATTGGCTTCCTCTCAGGAGTGAACGCAGGATGAGAGCACAGGGTTTGCCTCTTGGCATGGGTGACTGCTGTGCAGCATTGCCCAAGCTCATCCTGTCAGAGCAATAGAGCTCAGAGTTTAAGCTGCCCTTCAATCCCTGGTTTAGCACAAGCTTTTTATAAGCTCTCTGGTAGCTTGTTAATGGAACAGTTTACATTGATTATAATGACACCAAAGAACTTATTAAGGGTGAATATTTTAACTGTACCTGAATTTAACTTGTCCTGTGTTGCTATTCAGATCATCTGGTGTGTATATAATCTCACCTTGAAAATACATATGTAAAGGTAGAAGATTATAAAGAAGATAAAAGTAGGATGGAAATATAACAATATTGTATGTGAGAGGGTGTAGTTCTGACTGATTTCTCCCTGTCAATACCAAGAAAACTGTTACATGCAAGAGTTTCTTTGAGTTAGCCTGTTCAATAAATTCAACCTTGGCAACTGTGCTGACAACCAGCATTAGGGTTATAGACCATAAATCCATGAAAATCTTTTCTCCCATCTATTGTGAAATTCAGGAAGTGCAGCTCAAAGAAATGGAAGAGATATAGCAGGCCTGAAGCAAATGCTGAAGAGCTTGTAGTCTCCCCGTGATTATTTATGTGACAAGTCCCACAACAACATTGGCATTTTCTGCAAGTCACATTTGTCTGGGAGTCTTTGGAGATTTGTGGCAGAGAGGGCAATGCATCCTTTTTTCTGTAACCTGTGCATGCCTTTTAGGAGTTTCACAGGTCTATCTAGGTTTCCCTTGCAGTTAAATATCTTAGTGTCTCTTCCACACACTGAGATAATTGCCACGATGGACGATGTGTGTGTTATATGTTTAGACATATACTCATGAAAATCTAGTATTTTTAAAGGCATGCAGTTTCAAATAACTCTCATAATGTTCATAACTTAGTGCAGAATTAAATAAGATTTGTAGTCCATGCTAGAATAGGAGTATTTTAGTATGTAAATTATTTTGTAGGAGACCAACCATGGAATGCTGTTGCTATTAACTTTGCAATGTCAAACTTTATGCAAAAGTTTGGTTGATACCCTCAGTATCAAGTGCCTAAATGTTAATGGAACTAGCACAGATTTTCACATCAAAAGCATGCAAATATTCAGAACTAGTTATTTACTTTTTATAGTTAAGACCCAGAAAAAGAGTCTTAAGTAAAATATGGTAGCTCTAAGTTTTTTACAAA
The DNA here is from genome assembly GCA_013397315.1 of Donacobius atricapilla. NCBI lineage: Eukaryota > Metazoa > Chordata > Aves > Passeriformes > Mimidae > Donacobius > Donacobius atricapilla. The sequence continues at coordinate 219,592 of WBMY01004607.1, forward strand.
CTTATAATAAGGAGCTTGGTAATGTTTGTTAAATAATTATTTGAAGAAATTGACAGTGGTAATCTATATAACACTGGGGCAAAACTTATGCCATTTTCATATGAAGGTAGACACTTTCGAAATATCTTTTGCATAATTTGTGTAACAAAGAGGACTTGTTTCAATACAATATTTCATGCTGAAAATAATATTTTTTCCAAAGGTGTAAAATATGAAGATTGATTTTCATTAAAATTTTTAGTCAGGCAGACCTTGGTATATATTAAAAATCAATAACCATCTTAGTATCTTTTAAATATTATTTATTTCTATTCTAATAGAGGATGGGAATAAGAAACCCCCTTGGTGACAAAACTAATATCTTTGTATTGAAATGGGTATTAAAAAAATCACATTATGTACTTACGGACCCTAAACTGCACGTGTCCAGGTGCTTTATTCTGTGCCCATTAAGAGTCCCATGGAAACAGAAGAGGACTGTTCATATGCATGAATTTAAAATACATGGAAGCATTTGTAAGCTTAAGGTCTAGTTTAAAAAAAATAATTAGGAACCATCATTTTATTGCCCTCATATTTTCAATGAAAAGAGCATTTGATATATTAATTTTTTTTTTTTTTTGTATCAGACAAAACTGCTCTGTAACTCTACACATTCCAGTAGAGAAATGAAATGCAGGAAATAAAAATCACTGTCAGCTCAATTGTGTAAGAAGTTTTCTATGGGACATGTTTTTTCAATATTTTAAAGTCACTCCTCCAGATTGTATTTCAGAGACAATATGAGAGTTTAGACTTAGAAAGTGACACCAGGGATCTAAACACTGGAAAGAGCACTGGAAAGCATTGCCTGTCAGTCACTTCTGAGGACAACTTGAAAAGTATTAATGCAACAAAAGAAATTGAGCATGAATGCAAAAACTTGGTAAAATTGAGTCACAGCAAAAATTTCTATGATGCTGACTGCCTGAGAAACTAGGCCTTTCTGTTTCACAAACTACTTTTTAAAACAGTCAACAGTGCTGCTTTCTGGTAATGCAAAAAAAATTTAGTCAACCTTAAATGCAGGCGGACCACACCTGCCCACACACTGTATTTTTTTTTTTAATTTATTTCATCATTTGCAAAAATACAACATGAGGAAATGGCTTGAAAAATAAATAGCTTGAAAGGAAAAAGACAATTTGGCCCATAGATGAGTGGGGTTCCAGATGTTATTCTAGGGGTTTTTCTGCTGAAAGGAAATGACCTTATAATTAATATAAGATGGCATGATCAACCAAATAAAACTTTCCATTCTGAAACTGCAACATGGAGGGTTTTGAGCATATGGAAAGGAGAAAAACACTTTTAGTACAGTCATACATTTAGCTGAGAATGAGGAAATAGATTATATTTAAAGAATGCTTTTTCTGGTTACTAGGAGTGAGGTTGAGAAACGAATCCCTTAAACCACTATTATTAGCCATCTCAGAGGAGAGAGATATTTTATCTGACTCTGCCCCAGTTTGAAGACCTCTCAGTAATATGAAGAAATAGATGTAAAACTATATAAAACTCATTTGTCCTAATTTCTAGGGCCTACTAAAGAGATTCATATTATAAGTCTAATCTAAGGAATGATGCTTCAGAGGGCTAGTCCCCTACTCCCAAACATAAAGTTTTCTTCCCGTCAACTCTTCTCCTTTGCCCTAGAGAGGCTGTGATTTTATTTTATATTTCCAATAGAAATAAAAGTCTATCAACTTAATATAAGTTGGGAACATTTAAAATTCAAGAAACAGTTTCTGCATAATGCCAGAATTGTATTGAGGCACAGCCTACAAGCACCACTTTCTTTTCTTGTTTTATTGATTCACTTGGCAACAATCTAGATGTGGTCTCCTAGTTCAATTCAAATTCAGTTAAATGGCTAAAGAAAAAGATCTCTCTCTTTTTTTTTTTTTTTTTTTTCAGAAGTGATAAACTTCCAGAAAATACTCTTCTTCAGAAAACTGCTGCCTATGTTTTCAGTACCCTGGAAAACCGATGGAAATTACCAGAAATGTGTCTCACTTAGAAATAAAAAAAATTAAGAAACCTCTATGAAATTGTAGTATAGCATTTCCTATGATGGCACCACAAACTCATGAAGACTTAAGAAAAAAACCCTAAAATTTAACAAATCCTATGGTGTCCTGAATGGTTTTGAAAGAGTGTGAGCCAAGAAAACCACTAGTCTTTAACAGACAAAAATACTGTGGATTTCTGCCAACCTTGTCTTTCAAGGTTTGTATCAGTCCATATTTCCCCTGTCTTTCTGTTGGCTACTTGCCTTCTTAGTACCTTTACTAAATGGTAAGGAATAAAGCCATACTTGGTTAGCAGGCCATACTGATGAGTCAGTATAAATTGCTTTCTTAAGGCCAAAAATACTTTCTTATGATGGCATCATGGAATTTTATTTAAATTGACAACTAATACTTATAGCAAGTATCCATGCTATAAAATAATGGTCTGGATGCTTGAGGCACAGAGGAGACAGTAGAGCTCAGGCATTACTTCCAGTGACATCCAGCCAAATGGATACACTGTCCAAAGTAGCCACAAAGTTTACAGGTTTCTATCAGATTCTGAAGCATAAAACTCAAGAAAGCAGACTTTGTAGAGAGAAGTAAAATTTCATTAGATGAACTGGTAGACCATGCATGATGTTCTTGGTCATAGAATCTCTGCAATGTATACAGCAATGTCTGCTGCATCTTTCTAAACAGAAAATACATCACTTCCATTTCTGCTGGCATTATGGGGATTTTAATAGGTCATTTACAGTGCTTGATGATTGAAAAGAGCAGCATAAAGCCCCTGCTCAGCCCTCCTCACTTTCTAGCACTACAAATAAAGAACAGCACAATCTCACTTTAAACGCAAAAGGAAATATCTGTTGAATAAAGTCAACACTTGAACCGAAGAGAGGGTGTGAACAACAGCAGACAGATATCTGTGAGTAATTTTGTGCATGAATATGCTGGCTGTGGCAGAGGAGTCCTGCTTTGCAGGTGGGTAACTCATGGATGAGTCAGGAACAACTCTGGTGACAAACCTGCAGGAAGTGTAATTCGCATAAACCCTCCACACTTAAACTGCCTTCGAAAGAATGTATGTCTGCAACACCAAATACTCAGACTATCCACGGCCAATAAAAGTCTTCACAAATCAGAGAGCTGAGATCAGTCAGACCACAAGAGCAAAGCCTGTGAAAGTGGCCTCAAGTTACTAAAAGAAAGTCACTAATAAAATGAGCATTCTCAGAAAGAACTGTGAGGGGGAAAAAAAAACAACAACAAAAAAAAACACACAAAAAACAAAACCAAAAAAACCACCCACAAAATCCCACAAAATGAAAAGCCCAAAAGAAAACAGAAAGAACCCCTTCTCAGAGTCCTTGCACTTCTGAGAGTTCATAAGGTTATGGAAATGCTGCTCAAAGTTTTGTTTCCTTTCTTTTTTTTTTTTCCCTTCTAAAAAGGGAAGAGAGAATGAGATAAACATGAAATTAGCTTTTAACCTGAAAAAGAACTAATCCACCAGCACGGCCATAATTAAGACTGTTTCCCCCGTTCTGTCGGAGGAAGATGCTGCTGCGCTTCAGCACAAGTGCTGTGCCGCCCTCTGGTGCCCGCGGCCCGGCCCCGCTTCCCCCGCCGGGGAAAGAGGAAAAATGCCGCTGCTGCAGAGAGCGCCGCTCCGGCCCGAGCCGCCCTCCTCACCTCGGGTGGTACTTACACAGGCTTGCACCGCCGGGGAGACGCATCCCTTCGTTTGCTGGCGGTGTGCCCTTTACGTGAACCCGGACCTGGGTGTCCCCCGTAATCCCGCAGCTTCCTCTCTCCTGAGCAAAGCAGTTCTTATAAAGCTCCAGATTTGCAGCATTCAGCTTCTCTGTATGAATTCCCCAGACTTGAATCTTTCAACCAAGCAAGAAACTGTAAACTGGAAGTCTGGAACTCTTAAAAAAGCAGAGCCTTTTCTGCATCCAACAACGCTTTTGGAACAGATCCATGCTGCTGTTTGCATTGCAGGGCAGCCGACCAGCCTTAGTCATGAGCCAGGAACCGGTTTACACCAGGTTGCAGCGTGGTAATAACAATTTACGACTTCTGGAAATGAAGGGGTTTTGATTTGGGTGGTTTTTTGGTTTTGTTTTAAACTATGTGACATTAGCTGTAAAGAAAACAGTGGAATTCCCAGCTGAATTAGCCCTGGTAAACTGAGCTGAGAGTTTGTTGCTGCTGATGCTCCTGTGGTTTCTGGTGTGTTGACACTGAAATCATGTGCAGTAATAGCCAAAATAGTTAAACACAAAATACAAATCCCCTGTCTAAGGATCTCATTCGGTAACTCCATTTATCCTCCTCCCTTAAATCCTTTCCAATGTGTATTACAACCCTCCCAATACACAGTTCTTTTTCAATGTCATTTTTAAAAGCTTTACCTTTTTTTTTTTTTTTCCAGAAAGCAGTTTACCATTTCCTTAGGATAGTCCCAAAAACTCTGCTCTTCTTTTGTTAGTAATCTTTGTTATGATGATACACTTTTATTAGAAGTTTGAGCCTTACAATGTGGATCAAATCAGATTCTCTGCAGAGAGGAAGCAATGTAAATTAAAATGAGGGTTTGAGAGACATGTTGGCTGCTGGATGTCCTTGGCTGTTCAGCACCCAGCAGAGCTCAAAACGGAGACTGAACAGAGGAGATGAGTTAACATCAGAGAGAGGAGCCAATAGCTCTGACAGAAAGAGGAGGAATAAGAGTATGACCACTCCATCATGTGGCATGTTCCTGTCTGTGTCTGTCATGATGGGAGGAGGTGTGTTATTGAGCAAGCCACGCTGTTTCTCATTGCCTATAATTACAGATATACCCATAACTGCACACACAAGCTTATCACAAAGAGGATTTCACCTCCCTTTGGACATGAGCAATGCTACTATAATTTCTATCACAGGCAGTACCTTTGTGCAAGTGGAATTTGGTAGAATTCTCCAGAAAGCTATAAAGTTTTAATTTTAGTTTTCTAGCTACAGTGGTAATCTTCTCTAAATTATTCAGTACTGTAGCTCGGATACCTGTTCTGGGTCATCTCGTGTAATAGTGGCCCTCTTCACCCTCGGGAATCCCACAATGATGGCAATATTTATGAAACATATGGTCATAACAGGAAGTTATACTCACAATAATCCTGTCCCTATCTCACTATTCTTTGTACCCATGCAGAGTCTAAGGAAAAAGATCAGTTCATAGTCACATATAGATCACCTGTGTTTGGGCAGTGCCACACAGCGCCGCATGCACTGAGACTGCAAGGCCAGCTGTCATTCCGTCTACTTTGCTGGTAGGTCTGAGGATTTACCTCCCCTGCAACCCTGAGAAGGTTTAAATCCGAGATCCAAATGAGGCATATTTAACAAACAACCAAAAGTCAGTTCCTGTATAAGATAAGAACAGAAACTTGCAAGTTATAACTGCTTATGACTTACTTCTGGTGAAGCTTGGACCTGTCCTACATGCCCATACCCAGTGTCCATGGCTGTCATTTTTCGAGCCAAGAGCTAGATTCCTAGCTTTCCCCAACTGCAGACTCAGTCCTTGGGTCTCTCCTTGGCATTTCCTACTGTGATAACCATTTGGCTCCTGGATGAAGCTGTTGGTGTGCATGAGGACTTGCTGGACTGGGGGCTTAGGGACCAATCCATTTCTGCATTGAAGGTAAGAGGAAACGTCTTCCTGACATTGCTAGAAGTGCAAAGGGACTACACAGATCTAACTACAGCAAAATGAGGGAGACTACACCCCACGTTTTCTTTCATAGCTTTCATAGCTCTGTGGGATTGGATAAAGAAGTAGTCCCCCTTAACCTCTGAGCAATAAAATCATCACAGCCAAGTAAAATTAATATTTTTTGTGACATTTAATGAAACACAGCTGGATCAGCAAAGCATATCAACAGGCTTGATCAAATACTTATAACACTGATATTTTCTAGTCTTATTTTCATGCTTCCCTAAGAAAATGAATGGGAACATGGTAAATACATGCACAAATTTCCAACTGAGGTGTGTTGCATTAGTTTAATATGGGCTTTCAATGTACTTTAATGAACAGTTTGAAGGTTGCTACCCTACTGACTTCTAAATTTTATGCTCAAGAACAATTGTATGCTCTTTCAGTTTATTCTGAGGTAACAGTAATTACTCCTATTTTTAGCAACTAACAGTTCTGAAGTTAACATTTATTTGATGCTGAATCTTCCATTTGTTTCCAATATAGGAATAAAATCTTATCCCACATGCAGTTGCCTACATTAAACCTTAATTAGAAAAATGGAAGAACAGATCTTTGAGAATTCAGTTAACATTTGCTAGCGCTTCATTAACTAATGCCAAATGCAGGAAGGAAGCAAACATTCCATTCTTTAAGAAAAGTAATGAATGTTAGAGCATTATTATATGGAAAAAAAACCCATAGGAAACATTATCACAGGCAGAAAGTGTATTATTCCATTCTGATACCAGAGAAGGAGAGGGAAAGCAAACTCTAACTACAGTTTTGACCAGCTCATACAGTTACCAGTGCTGTTTTAAAGTAAAATTTACATTGTAGTTGTTTCCAACAGCAACAACAAAAAAATGAGGGTCTGGGTTTAACCCTTTGCTTTCCCTGGCTGCAGCAAGCACTGCCCATGGTAGCAGTGATTTCAGCTCTGCCTGCTCTCACTGTGCTTGCAGACCCAGTGAGGTGCTGGGGTGTGCTGGTTGGCCTGGTCACAATGTGCTTGTTACTGCCACTGCTGTCGTTGAGCTCTGAGTGACCTGCATGGATGCAGCCAGCCCTGGCTGCCCAGAGCTGTGACATTTTTACCCACAGTGTCATCTAGGGAGTCATGCTGCAGATAACCTAGTACTGGGGAGTGAGTGCCAGCCTCTGAATAGCTATGAACTCCAGAGATAAAACTGAACAACCTTCCTCTGCTCCCAGTTATCGCTATCAACCAGCAGCTGACTGAGACCCTTGTTGGCCACAACTGTGTTGAAATCCAATGTCATGCACTGCTGTGATGGCTCTGCCTCCATGATGATCCCTGCCTTCCACTGGCCTTGGGACTGGTGACTGGGCAATGAGCTGCACTGCGCACACGTAGAACAATACACCCATATATATCTCATTGTCTGCATACACCTGTTTGTAAAGCTGAAATACTAATAGTCACACTACCCAAAAGAGAATTACAGTAAGTAATGACTGTATAACGTTTCTCGCGATAAATATAAATCTTGTGAGTCACAGGGAGCTCAAATAGCAGAGGCTATTAGTTCAGAAAGGGACAGGGGTGTAAATGTCATGGCCTTTTAGGGGCTGCATGCTTGAAGGAAGATGCCATCACAACATTCTGTCCTTTACCTCTTCTTTTCTCTTAGAGCTTCCCTGAACCTCAGTGTTTTTGTGCTTACCTGAAAGGGAAATCCACAAGAACATCATACACTGGGTTGCCCAAACTCATAAGGCTGTAATGCTCTCTGACTATGTTTCAGGATCAAAAGACAGGACCCTTTATCTCCCCATCCCAGTATATGGCCTGATGAGAGTAGGTGCAACTTCATTTCAAGGGCTTTAATTTTTCCTAGTTTGTTATGATGCTAAATATCTTTCAGTCACAGCAATAAACAAAATGTCCAGCACCAGTGATAACAAATCCTAAAACTACTGCTGTGGAAGCTGGATCTTCAAAATTAATCAGGGTAGGATTTCATTTATAATTGTATTTTTCATGTACAACTTTCAGTAATCTGCTGATATTTGTATTGGTAAAGAAATGCTCACAGTGTGCAGTTGCTCAGCTGGATTCCTACGTGATCTTAAGAAAAACAAAAAGCTGAAGGCAATTATTATCTGTAAGTGTCTGAAGCAGATGGATCCAGGCTCTTCTCAGCAGTGCTGAGCAATAAGACAAGAGGTAATGGGCAGAAAATGACATTCAGGAAGTTCCACCTGAATACGAGGAAGAACTTTACCGTACAGGGGATCGAGCACTGGAACAGGGTGCCCAGAGAGGTCATGGAGTCTCCCTCACTGGAGACATTCACAAACTATGTGGATGCAATTCTGTGCAATGTGCTTGACCACGGAGATTGGACCAGATGACCCATAGTGGTCCCTCCGAACCTGACCCATTCTGAGATTCAGTGAATTATCACCCTAAGAAAAGCTGAGCACTGGAAAAATGCCTCTTGCCTGGCTAACCTGTAACTTGTCCATTTGAAATACGCTGGGGAAGGTAGAACATCACTGAATGCTGGGCTGCTACTTCATACACAGGCTTGTGGGCACTCCTGAAGATATGGCTTGGTGTGGACTTGCCCAGTACTGTGTATTAGGGACACATTCTCTTCAGGCCTGGGTGGGTCTCCTGAAGATTTACACTTGCTGCTAAGCAGTAACCTAAGTGAATTTGAAGAGTCTCTTTGGAGGAGAATGGTGATTTAGGTACCATACAGAGACAGTGTAACCCCGTAGCTTTTTCATCCCTAAGACAGCTGGAACATACAAAGTGATGGCGCAAGCAGCAGGAAACTGGCATTTAGCCTTGTACCAGATCCTGTCCTGGAAGAAAAAGGGCATTTCTAAAGATATAAACCTTTGCAGGGCCAACTAGCAAGGAAACCTGTAGTTTTTTTCTTCCTGCTCTGCGCCTGCCTGGGCCCTGGTGCTGGAGGTAACAAGTGGGAAAGTGTGTGTGAAGTGCACTCCGGGGTATGATAGCTCTGAAACATCCAACACTTGTCCAGGAAAAGAGGGAAGGGAGGGGGCAGAACATACCTTCATCTTTTACCTTTTCTATGTGCCTTGATCCACAGGATGAACTGATGTGAAATAGTAGGTGTGCCTTAAAAGAACAGCTACTCTTTCTTTTAAAAATAGATGTATTTATTTAAACAATGAATCCAACACCCATTCAGTGACAACCACAACATTACCAGTGGTCCCAAAGGTAAAGCCACAGCTTAGGTTGGATCTACAGCTAACATAATGCATGAAAAGCTTATTGAAGCCAGTGATAATTTAAGTGACTTAATCTTATATGATATGTAGAAAGAAAATCTAGTGGCGAAGCCATTGGAAAAGACAAAAGAAAGTTAATAATGTTCACTCGGAGGCTGTGTTTTAGATTTTGTGGGGTTGTTTTTTTTTTTTTTTCAGGTTTCTGCCTCAAATTAAAATAGGTTAATGAAGTTCTTCAGGGTGGACACTAGGTCAATTACTGTAAGGATTACATTTGTCTTTAATGAAGTGAATCTTACTGCAATTGCTCCTGCTCAAGGATATTCTAATAAATGAAGTCTTGCATCCTAATGAGTTTCAAGCATATTAGAAAGTTGTGAATAAATAAAAAGTCCAAAAATAATTTTTAATTATGCAGGGATTTTCCCCAAAGTGAATCCATCTCAGACAGGAAGGTGGCTTTAAATACCTGGTGATTTGAGAAGAACCATTTCCAAAGGGAGCATTAGAAAATTAATCTTTTACAGATGCAGCACTCATGGCACCAATTAATTAATGAAGCTGGAAATCTGCACAACTTTAGTACAGAAATAGATAAAAAGCTATTAAAACACAAGCATCTTAAATAGAAAAACTGATTTTTTTTTCTTCTTAGTTATACAAGAGTAAAGTCAAAATTAGACTTTGGGTTATAAAAATTTCCTGAAAAATAATCTTTTCTATCTGCACAATTAAGACTGTGAGATGAAATGTACCTTAGGAAAGAACCCCTTAGTTATTGTGATGTATTAAATCACCACTGAAATAACTGGAGCTGTAATGATAAATCCCAGCACAGTGCCTGGACCATTCAAGTTTCTGGGTAGAAGAGAAATGCAGTTTGACACCCGTCTGTGCTAGGGATATTTCAAAACCCATGTGGCTTCACCTGATAATAAAATGAGCTAAATCCAAATTCTTCAGACATTCTCCTTGCTAACCTGCCAATCTCAGTTATCTTGTTCTCTGCATCTGATTTCTGCATTTAATAACAAGTCTGATCATCTCAGCTGAGTTAAATAGCTCATTTTTTTTTTTCATGCAGTAGCTAATCCATCTTTGTGCAGCCATGCAAAAGTATCACTGACAACTACCACAAAATTTACACTTCAGCAACAAGCCAAATAAAGCTGTGAGAGTGGGTAAAGTGCCTCTGAACTCATGTCCATAGGGCATAAATCCAAGCTGGAAAATCCAACCAGACTTCCATCTGAGTGGGAGGAGACATGGTTAATTTGATTAGAAAGTGGCTAAGGTGCCCATTCCTGCTACCACTGCTAAAATAATAGTAGGTGAGGGCAAAAAAATGGAGATGACACATTTGCAAACAATCTAAAAAGAAGCAGTCCTCAAATTTACCTGTTCCACAACCTTCCAATGCCTTTACAACGAGGGATGTGGGTTCTCTTATGACTGTTTTTCCAACAATAGAAAATGACTTGATGTCAACTTCTGTTTTTGAATGGCACGGACTGAGGTGGGTGGAGGAGGAAGGAGCTGGCCAAGAGGAAATTTGAGGCTTTTTTGTTTCTCCCTCTAAGCAGGTATGCATTGACTGTACTGCTTCCAAAGGCGTATGCTGCAACTCAGCATTAATAATAGCTCACAAAAATGTGGCTAAACCTGTATAATACACAAGATGTAGTCATAGCACCCTGTAGGACGGCACCCATTATAGTGCAAGCTCAAGATGTCTAAGTAGTAAATCCTCTGCCTTCTGCAAATCCACCACATTTACAACCTATTTCTTCCCCAAGTCCTCTGTCTCAGAATGAAGCTGTCTAATAAAGGCAGCAGAAATCAGGGTCATGGGACTTTCCAACAAAATATTTTTACTGGAAAATTCCATTTCTGAGAACTAAAATGGTTCTCCAAAATGTAACTGTTAAAGAACAAGGAAATAAGACATCCTGAGAAGAGACTCAGTGGGCGCTGGTGCTCCCACATCTTGTAATGCTTGTAATTACTGTGGGGTTTTCAGTCAGATTCCTGCACAGCCTTGCCACATGGAGTGAAAAGTAATCCCTAAGGTTTCTGCTGCAGAAACAAGGGGCTGGTAACCCTGGGGTTTTAAGTTCACTGAACCTTAGCTTTAGACTCTGCAATATGGGGCTGGAAAGCCTAAAATCCCTGTTGATTCAGAGGTTTCCAGACTTATCTCACAGCTGGTCCCTCCTCTTATTGGATCTTAAAAGCCATGTAGCAGCAGTGGAAAGTGAACTTTCAAACTTAATTTTATTCCTAAACAAAAGACTTTAAGTCTTTCCAAAAGTTTTTTTGTTGGTTTGGGGCTTTTGTGTGGGTTTTTGTTTTTTGTTTTTTTTGTTCTGCCACTGTGGAACAGTTAGAACTTTTTTTTCTCTATTTGTCCTTACTTAAAATCTTTGGATTCCCAATTAAAAGGAAACGTATAATTTTCATCAGCTTTAATTAAAGTTCAAAAATAGAAAGAAAAAAGGAAAAAACTTCCAAACCTGTAGTACAATCCCTACTTGGGAAAGCTGTGGAGCTTTCCATCCTAACAGCAAAATTGCATAATTGGTTAGAAAAAGCAACACTCAGAATGGTTTTGTATTGAAAATAGAGAAGAAGAGAAGAGCTATGGCCTTTGTCATCATTATCAGAAAACAAAGAGTTGATCCTGTTACTTACATAAGGTAAAGGTTTGTATTTCCCTGCTTTTTATTTAAGTGCTTTTTTTGCATCTTGGCCAATAAATAAAGAAAATAGTTGAGAGATTTCAGATTATGTGAAAAGAATGAAAAAAACCTCCCACTTTTTTTTTAATTCATTGAAATGTTTTTGACTAAAACTCAAATTGTGACCTTTTGTTCTGATTCACTAAATTTTTATTTTGGAATATTGTGGAGGATGAAAGAGTTGTCTGTGATACACTTTGGTCTGGTGTCCCAAGAAAATAAGAATTACATTATAATTCTCTCAGTGCATCTCTGCTTGCCTGTCCTCCTTCTCTCTTCCCACATCCCCAAAAGGTTTTAAATCTAGTTTTGATGAAATATGTCAGAATGTTCCGCAATTCTTACAGTCTCAGCAAAATAGGCTTGTGAGTGAAGCTGGAAAAGAAACACCACTAATAGACCATTAGGGGTATAATAACAAATATAAATCTTATTAAACATGGGAGAATTTGCACCAGTATTTCTCATTATGGTCCCACACTTACAAATCAGCTCATTAACAGTGTTGGGGAATTCAGGTGGTCTGTGTGATGGTCTTCTGGCTGAATACACAAGGTGAATCCAACAGTTTTAAAGAAACAAGAAACAGCAAAATAGAGACAAGGATAAGGCTCTGAAGAAACAGTAGGGAAGACAAATATTCAGGAATTGCCTTCAACTAAGAATGGTCTAAAAGGATGTTTTCTTCACACATTTGATCACAGCAAAAAAAAAAAAAAAAAAAAGAAGAAAAGAGAAAGAGTCCAAACTATAGTTATTGAATCTAGAGACCTACTGAGGCTGAATGATCTGTGAGAATTATGGACGAGTGTGAAGTGCAAAAAGGCAGGCCCTAAAAGAGAAGAAAAAGCCTCCCCGTCACACAGAATATTGCTCCCACAGAGTGATGGAGATCTAGGTTGAGAAGAACAAACGTACTTTCAAGGAAGTATTCAGAGATAGAGCACTGGATCCATTTCATCCTTTTTTATAATATATTATGACTGTGAATAGAAGAATTTGTCATATTTTGAGAAAACTTTTCACAGGTTATTAGTTAATCACTTATATATCTTCCATAGGAATTGCCTTTAACTTCCAAGTGCAGCTGGGCTTTGCTGTAAGCTGGACAGGGAGGGTATGGCAATACTGGGATCCCACTAGGAGTGTTTGCACTAGGGGGTCATACAGCCCAAGACAAAGGAAGAAGGAAGATCACATTTGAGAAGGATTGAAAGAGGGGTTATAAAAAAATAGGTCGCACTGCAAGCCTGAGGGAAACACAGTGTAAAGCTGAAAGCCATTTAAAAAGCAAAAAAACCCTCAAACTGGAAAAATACTCTTTGAATGATTGACAGAGGAAACAAGACATTTCTTGGAGCAGCTTCTGGTGAGTTCCCACCTCACCTTTTCTTCTTCAAAACAAAGCTTTCCACTGTAAGTAGTTCTCACCCAGGTTTGCTGCCTGGGTGTGCTAACCAGCAGGGTTAGGGAGTCAGTACAGAGAGCCAGGTGACAATGCGATTGCCTGTGTAAGGCAGCAAAAACAACCAGGGTGCTCTGTAGCAACTGCCCCATAACAGCTATCCCTCATAGTATGCAAAAGCAGGATAAACTGGTCTGCAATTACCAAGAGGGTTAATTCACTCCTTTGAACATAAACATAGATCTAAAATGAGATTATATTACATCAGAAACAAGGCAAAGTTTAAGGATATTTGTTGAAAATTGGCCTAATGATTCTTTTGTCATTGTAATTCACACCTTTCACCTTGTTAATATCCAGCAATTGCAAATTGGCATACTACCAGAAAACGAAAGTAGTATCTTCTACCTGTCCCGTTTGCTTTATCTGCTCTTTCCCCTTCTTTCTTTTCAGACACAATGGACTTTCTTTTAAAAGCTTCTAGCCATTTCCAGTTTGTAACCACTGTACAGCCAGCTACCTGTTGTTTGTTTTTAAAATAGGAGCCTTTTTTTTTGGCTAAGTTAATGAGATCAAAGTCACACCTGTTGCAACTCTATGCATTTTTACAGTCCCTAGCTGACAGCAGATTACACCAAAAGAAATCATGACTCCTTAACATGTCCTACACCCATGTCCTACACCCACCCAGGACACATGGCCTACAGGTATTTTGTTGAAGACAACAAAGAAACTCATGAGGACAATTTCTGGAGGCACTAGACATTATCAAAGCTTTTCTAAAGCTGGCACAGAGCCAGTGGCCTGACCCTGTCTTTGTAGAGACTCAGAAGGGAGCCCAAGCCGTGAGCTGGTCCACCCAAGTAAGGAACACCATACGCAGGGTCTCCGGCCATGACCACCTCCACTGTGGGATGGGGAGAGCACATGGTGGGCAGTAGGCATGGTGGTGTGGCGATGAAACCCTGAAGAGGTGAGGAAGGAAGGCAGCCCAGGCTGTTTTGGAGGTGGTGTTGCTGAGCTGGACTGGGCCCCAGCTGCTGGCCTCGTCTAGTCCTCTCCCACAGCAGACAACCCAGAGCCCTGTGGAAGGTGTTATCATCTACAACCATGAATTACTCACAGAATTTCTCCTCCCTTTAGTCCTCTTGTGGCTCACATTCAGGAAAATCACTACACCCAACTTGGACACAGTAGATAGATCTTCCAGTGGTGCTAGATGCAAGGAAGGAATTTGCCATGCCCTTATAAAGACAAACTTTCCATGTACCCAGAGTTACATGGACTGCTGGGTTAGGAATTGCCCTGTTTCAATTAACACAGGCAGGCTGTGCTGCCACTGTGCCCCAAGGGTGATGGTAACATCTCCTACACTGATATATCTTTATATTCTATAGTTTGTTACTTATTAAGTATTCCTTTCCAGAAGAATCATCAGAGAGGAGAGGAGTCCCCTTTGCCAGGAAGCTTCTTCTCTTAAGATTCCAGTTCCATGAATCAGATTTCTGTTTAACTCATTTTTTCTGGCACAAAATACAGCAGATTCATTCCATGCAGACAAGTAATAGCAGAAAAGGATGCAAACATCTTCCAGGGGGGAGTAAGCTAGCATATGAAGGGAAGAAGCTATTATATCAAGTCCTGTTTGATAGCTGTCTTTTCTTCAAGCACACAGAACTTGCCAAGTAGATGCACTCTGCTGTCAGTTTTTAGCTTTCTTTGTCTTCCTTATCACTCTGTTAGGAATCAACACTCATGTTTTGTAAACACCTGCACCCCAGTTTAGGAAAGAACTATGGCTATGGGGGCAGCAGGAAGAATTTGCAAGAGTTTTGTTACAGTGCTGACACGCTCTCAGAGGATATAGGGGCATTCTTGATTCAAACAACATCACATAGATCTGTTTTCCTCCCTTGGCTAAGCAAGATTTAATCTGTTAGAAGGTTTGGTGGAAATCTTTCAAAAATACGTGGTATGAAAATACCAAATTGTGAGTCTGAGATAAAAATACAGCCTTGCCTTTCCACTGACAGCCCGAGGTGCATGTTGTTTGCTTAATCACAGCAACCAGTCTGGTGCATCTTTCCAGGTTTTCAATATTAGATTATCTGAGGATATGAAATCAAGTTTGCAGAATGAGTCAGCTGATAGATTATTGCCTACTGAGGAAAAAACACAGGAATGTCATTATATTTGCCTACAAAGAACCACATATACCTATGAGGTTGTAAAGATAATAAACATGAATTCAATTACTGCTAATATGCTCTGCTTCATGTCTCAGATATTTCTTTTTTATAATTTTTGTTAATATCCTGGAGTTGACAAAATACTTCATAGAAATTAAACTGATGAATACTGTTTCATTGGCCTCATTAAAAATTCAAGGAATACTACCAACACAACAAGAAAAGTTATTGTTAAAAAACAAACAAACCAGTTTCAGCTCAGTGGTATCAAATACAATTAAGAAAATGGCATATTAACGCCAATGTTGATAGGAGTACAGTTCAGATTATTAAAATGGTTTTTTTCTATTTTGGACACCACACTGAATTCTCTCTTTTTGTGGAGTTTAAAAAAAATTTTCACTTTACGCATATATGTTATATATTACCAGCTAGAGCTGGGATAGATGATTGCTGTCTGGCAGTTGCTGCTGCTGCTATGCCTTTACACAGCTGAAAAAAACCCAACAGCAGCAAAGCAGACAACAGCGGTATTCAATTAATCGTCCCTCTGGATGCTGGAAACAGTTCTCCACTCTGCCACTGGGAGCCTGAACATTCTCACACTCTTTTTCCTGACATGCCTGTGGTATAGCAACTTGACAGCTCTCCACAAGTTTTCCCTCAGGTCTGGTCTGACCAAGGGAACAGATAATAGCTATAAATACCATAAATTTATTTAGCTATAAATACCATAATATCAGTGGGGACCTTCAGGGGGAGTTGGAGGGAATCACATCAGGAAGGTGGTCTGAGTAAAAGAACAGGACTAATGGAAAGTGTTACCTGAGGTTCACCAAGTAACAAAGACCATGTTTCCATAGATTCGGATTGACCTCTCGCAACCTTCAGCTGAGTCCACAGGCAGTGGAAAGGCCTGGCACTCTTCCTCACCAGGAGCATTTTGGAGGTAAAAGCATCTGTGGAAGACTGACTCTGACTAGAAACCAAGTGGTCATTAAAGCCAACAAGTCCCTCCCATGGGACGTAATCCTTCAGGAACAGTGGATGCCCCATGGGTCACAAGTCCGGACAGCAACCCTGCTCCCACGTAGAGCCGTCTCTCCACAGGGCCACAGATCCTGCCAAGAGCCTGCTCCAACATGGGCTTCTCTTGGGGTCCTTCAGGTACATTCACATGCTCTGGTGTGGGCTCCTCCATGCACTTCAGGTGCATCTCTGCACCACTGTGCTCCTCTGTGGGCTGCAAGGGCACAGCTGCCTCACCATGGTCTGCACCACAGGCTGCAGGGGAATCACTGCTCCAGTGCCTGAAGCATCTCCTGCGCCTCCATCTCCACTGACCTTGGGTCTGCAGGGCTGTTCCTCGCACATATTCTTGTTCCTCTTTCTGGCTGCCAGTTACTTTTGTGCAGTAAGTTTTTTCCCTTCCTAAATATGTTATCCTGGAAGTCCTGCCACTGTTGCGGATGGGCGCAGCCATGGCCAGCAGCAGGTCCATTTTGGAGCCAGGTTGTACTGGCTCCGTCAAACATAGGGGAATTGTCTAGCAACTTCTCACAGAATTCATGCCTTCTTCTAGCCCCTTCCCTAGCTATGAAAACCTCATCACACAAACCCAATACAGCACTCCACCCTTTTGGCCTCCTGTGGGGAAGGGCAGATATCTACACTGCTGGCCATTAGTCCTCATCCAAGGTCTTCTCCTCCCATGGCCAGGAGCAGAGCCCTCTCTGATCATCACTGAGGGGAAGCTGATACTGCAAAGGAAGAAAAAACTAATGTGGAAGCAGCAAGGAAAAACAGCAAACTATGATACCAAAAGCAGAAGACAACTTGCCCAAGCCCTCTCACACATACCAAAAATCCAAAATGGCAGAGAAGAATGACAGTTTCCATAGGTTTTTCTGTCACAGAAGCCATGACTACCAGCTATTAAAAAAGTCTTAATGGTCAATATCTTTCTGTCATCTCAGATAGTTACAAAACAAGAGGGATGCAGGTGCTGCCAGCCCATCCTGTGTCATGACCATGGTGGCTGTCACACTGCATGTGTGGGAAATGCCACAGCTCCGGTGAAGTGACAGTCCCTCACTGCTCCTGAGGGTGATCTCCACAGGCAGAACAGCACCTCCCTATGGCAATATGCTTTTTTCTTCCCCCTGGATAGTTTCTCTCTAGTGAAGCCTAGCAAAATTGCGCAGTATTGCTCTCTCTGAGTGAGAACTGCTTGTAGAATGATTGACTAGCTCCTTCCTGCAGCACTGTGATGTGAGGAAAAGGCATGCTCTCTTTAATTTAATAAGGAAAGTGAAATTGAATAAAAATGAAAAATATTCTTAATGAAAGGTGGTTGTTTTCTTTTTTTCAATAAAGAAAAAAAATCGAATAAGCGTAGGGTCCCAAATAGTTCTGATAAACTTGGAAACTTCCACTTGAAGAAAAAGAGTTACTGGAAAACATTTCTGAGGCCGGGAAGAATTCCGTATTTATTAACAGGCAAAGTTCAAAAGATTAATCACACAGTCTCTTTGATATTTTATCACGCAAAAGAATAATCCTGATAAGAAAAACACTTTGCCAAGAGCACTCTCACTATAGAACACGATAGTTCTGAAAGAGCGAACAAGATCTAACTTGTTGAAATGGCACAGCAAATGCAGAAGAAAAGCAGGTTTTACTGAACACTGTTTCTAGACACTTCTGTAGGTGTTTGTCTGATTTCTTGGACTACCTCTCACACAACACCAGTGGGAGGAATGAAAATAGAAAAGCCATCTCATTCATACCATTTATTTTTCCTCTTTCTCATTCCTGCTGGTTTTAACATTGGGAAAGAATTCTCTAGGGGGATCATAAGGCCATTTGTCTCTGAATCACAGAGAACAACAGGCAGCTAGCTGAAAAGCCACGCTGGTGGAAAAGAAATCCAAACCACAAGCCATCAAGGTGAGTTAGTATTTCCACGCATGGTTTTGCAAGGGATTAACTATTAATAAAGATTTAACTAATCTCTGCTTTGCCTGTACAGCTGAAATATTTATAATGGCCATACATCTTGTAGATCTGTTGTTGTATTTCCTCTGTGGCAAGTCTGCAACAGTGAATATAGCTCCAGGCTGTTTCTGTATTACTGAAACGGCAATATAGAGCATCATTGTGCTTTTCTGACCCTTTTTATCCATTATCATTAAAAATAAAAAAGCAAAAGTGTTTTTTTCCACTCAGACTCTGTTGTCACTCTCCATGCCCGCCTTATATTATTTTCCTCCTCATTATCTCAGCCACAACAGTAAAAGTACAGAATGAAGCACAGGCAAAAAGCCTGGAGCTATCTTAGAATGCCTGATGTCACAAGAATTACCTAACTAGCTAGCTTCCTTTTGCAATCAGATTTGATATGATACCATGGGTAGAAACCTGTAAGGTGTTTTTAGTTCTGACTTTACTTCTGCCTCTCTCTTGTTTACATTTTTTGTGATCTCTAGAAGCCTGAGTTTTATTTTCTTTATTTTGATTTCACAAATATTCTTATTCATGTTTTAGGTTGTATGAATGTCTGAGGTTTCTAGAACAGACTAAACCTTGGTTTTCAGGACAACCCACAACTTCTAGCACTATAGAAAAACCTTTTAGCCACAACCCATAAAACATCCATTACTCTGGAAAACTTTTATTGATAGCCCTTTTTTCTCTCCTGGTTATGAGGTACCTCAAACTTCAGGACAACTTAATTTCAAGCCTAGTAATTGCTCCTGGTGTTATTAGCTGTACCCCAGCTTCATCCCTGTGTCTCCTCAGGGTGGAAAGAAGGGCAGGGAAGGTGGACATCCACTGCCTAACAACACCAAAGGAGTTGTGGGGACTTCAGTCACAGGTGTCTTAGAAACAGGCCAGCTAGTGTATGCAGGAGCTGAGTGAAATGCAGATGGCAGTCTTGGTATTTTGAGCTGTTGTGATCTCATAATAATCTCTCTTCAATTAATATGTACCTCCCTAGCAAATATTTTATGAATCCCATTGGTTTCTGTGCAGCAAAAACAAATGGTAAAAGAAACCAATCTAAAGGAAACTGTTTGGCTTTTGGAGTGTTGTTTTTTCATCTTTTTTTTTTTTTTTTTTTTTTTTTTTTTTTTTTTTTCTTTTTTTTTTTTTTTTTTTTTTTTGAATCGCTACTTTATTCTTTTGTCCAGAAATTACAAAATTGGTTCCCAACTTGGAACACAATTGTTTATGACAATAAATCAGTTGACTTCACTGTGTCAGTGCCATCCAAAATGACTTTGTAATCTGGAAAAAAAATAATTGTTCTGAGGAGAAAGGGAGCAGCGGACATTTCCCAGGCTTTTTTGACCTTCTGAGCAAGAATTGGAACTTGCCTAGTGGTTTAGATGCTAATCTATCTACCCAGTGTGTGGGTGTGCTCTGAGTCACAGCCAACATGTGCACTCACTTCTAAAACAGGGCTTCCTAAATATTTTTGTAAGGGTAGCTTTTGTTTAACTTTTATTTGGCAGAGTCCCACATTGGGAACAGTCAAAAGCTCAGGAAGGACCATATGTTGCATGTAGAGCTGCTAAGGATAACTTCGAAAGTTTTCAAATCCTTTTCTCTCAAAAAAGACTCACCCTTCTCCCTAACATGATTCAAGATATTACTTTTTCTCACCCACTTGCCAGAAAACCACATCTGTCAGACTTCAAGTATGTAACAACTGTCTGTCCCCAGTGAAGATAAGTGTCTTTTTGTCTGTTTTTTGGTTTATTTTTTTTTGAGGGGGGGGGAGTTTATGGTTTTGTTTTTTTTTTTTTTGAGGGGGTGTTTGTTTTATTGTTTGGGGTTTTTTTACTGTTTCATTTTGTTTCATTGGGTTTTTTTTGCTTTGTGTTAGTTGCATTTATTTTCTTAACCCATACCCAGCTACCAAAACTTGAGGGGCATTCTACTGAGGATGTTCCAGACAGCTTTAACCATGTAAGTCTGAGAAAACAGGGTATGGAGGCCATATACAGGCAGTGAGTACTGCAGAGATTTCTGCAAGGAGAAGTATTTTTTTTTTTATATTGCTCTCCCTATTACATAACTGGGAATGAGGATAATGAACGTGTTTCAGTCAAAGCATCAGAGGTGTTACGAATTGCTTTCTCTCAAGGAGGCCCTGTTATTAACCCAGTTACTCCTAGTAATAATACTTGCTGCTCTGCAAACAAGCCTGAAAAATGCACTGGGACCAGATTCAATAAAGGGCTTTGGTGACTCAGCGTTAAGTTGGTGTAATACCCCGTATTTAAGATCTCAGGCCTTTGAGCAGAGTCTGAATCCTGAGCAACAGATCTATAAAGCGCACAAAGAGTGTTAGGAGCTTGCAATAACAACTCCAAGCAGCTTAACATGTACCTGCATAGACCTAGCCAATCAAGCTGGCCGGGTGGGGAGAGAAACCTTAAAACCCACCTGTCAGACCCGCAAGGAGATACCTGCATTTGGTTGGGACCTGCAAACTGGATCCCTTCCAAAAAATAACTTTTTGGGCTTTTTTGCCCCCTTTATTTATTTTCCTTTTTCTTTTTTTTTCTCCTTCCCTTCAGAGAACTTTGCAGGCCTTATGCTTTTTAATGTTCTCTCTTTGCCACAGTTGCCACACAATCATAGGAGATGCTACTGCTAAAAGCAGTGACCTAGGAATTGGATGTCCTAAGTTTGGTTCCTTGCTTTGGCTGCACAGTGTGTGCAGGAAAGGGGCTGCTATTTCTGCCCACCCTCCTTCCCCCCAGCTTATGCCATTAACAGCTCTAAAGTAGGTCAGTCTGAGTGGGCTGGAGGGATGTGCTCCTCATCCTCCATCTGCAACT
Source organism: Donacobius atricapilla (assembly GCA_013397315.1). Taxonomy (NCBI): domain Eukaryota; kingdom Metazoa; phylum Chordata; class Aves; order Passeriformes; family Mimidae; genus Donacobius; species Donacobius atricapilla. The sequence goes on from WBMY01004607.1 coordinate 240,815, forward strand.
GTGCAGGAAACATTTCAAGAAACACTGGTGCATAAAGAAAAAGAACACCTTAGGCAACTAAGTCAGGTTTCCTCATGCTCAGGACACTCACCTGGCATGAGGGCATCCAGGTTTCTGGCCCTTGTCTGTGCTTGGTTTTCTGTGTTTTAATCACTGGTAGTTGAATGTGAATGACAAGAAAAATAAGTCCCAGCAGGGAAACTAAAACTCAGGCCTGTCCAGTTTTTCTTGGAACAAGTAACCAGCACCAGACTGGTGGCGTGGTTGAAGTGGGACTGCCTGTTGCCAGAGTAGCCTCTCTGCTGCTGGCATGGCTTTGTTTCAAGAGACTGAAAAGATCTGAACCTTCTCTGTTCAAATATGAAATGAAAATCTCCAAGTTCTCTGAAGTAAATACCCAGTCTACTATGAAGAGCTCAGGCAGAGAAGATGAATTTTGCATTTTGGCAGCAAAAAGAAAGAGTCACTGCACATAACAAGGTGAGAAATATGTCCCTGAAAGCTGAGTATGTTTAGAATACACTTGTGGGACCAATTGTCCTTAAAATAGGCTTAGTTAGGGGTATGTACAAAGTGACGCTTGAATTACTCACTCAGCTCCACTAAGATAGGGACATCTCAGGGTATGCACATATATACAGCCTCAAGATCCTGGTAAATTGAAGAGCAAATAAGTTTTTGAACTTAATCACCCTCAGCTTTGTTGGGATTTTAGTCTTAAATGTCTCAGCTGGGTCAAGTCCCAGGTCAGAAAATCTGGTATAGATTTGACACCTTGCTCCTTTTAAATGAGCAGCAAGGGATAGAGTCTCCTGCAGACTGCAGTGCTCCAAACTCCATCCCTCTGGAAGGAAACACCATGCAAAAATTTGTTCTCAGTTACGTCATGACAACTTTGACAGCATAACTGGGCCAAAAATACGATAGCAAGATTGATTTGAGGGTTTTTGTTTTGTTTTTGTTTTGGTTTTTTTTTATTTTTCATAGGAAAGGTTATGCTATGGTATGGCGAGAAACACAAGTATGCATTTCACTACCAGCAGCTTTATGTGGCCAGTGCAGTAGAGCCTCCACCCCTTGGGAATTCAGTACAGCAGAAACCTTGCAGATGTGATTGAAGAAAAAAATCTCAAGAGAGTCAGAAACCTTCCTGGACCCAGGACTACAGTGGGCCATAGACGTGTGTATGATGTCTTTGAGATATGACACGTATGCTGAGCAGTACTGCAGACATATTCTGAGTCCATTTTAAATTTCCTTCGCTGTTTTCTCCCTGAACATTGTTTCCCTTTCTTGCAGAGTTAGCCAAACCAGCCGCCCACTGTCCCTCAGAGCCCATCTTCCTGCATGGGGAGCTGCACGCCTCCAGCTCTTGCTAGCATTCCCACCCTCGTTACCACAGCAGCACAAACAGCAAAACATTAAACACAAGGATGCTGTGTGGGCAAAGTCTCCGCATCCTCTAGCTTCCTGAGCAACCTTTATGCAGCTGCCAGGCCCCTGGAGGAGCCTGCAGAATTTGGGTGTTTGCTCCATCTCCTTTTCTAGCTTAGGCTGGCTTTTTTTTCTGGGACAACCAGGATAATCTGTGCAAAATGAGTAGTCAGCAGTGGTTATACCAACTTTATGCAGAGAAGATTTTTAGTGGCCATTCTACTCAGAAAGAACATAAATTAAATTGTTTCTCCAAATATACTTCTCTGTAACCTTTGACAGGTACATTTGCCCCTCTTCTATATCTGCCTGGGCTCCACCCTTGCATTGCATAAACCCTTCTTCCAATGATAATTCAACACACAGGGATTCACATGGAAGTATATTTCAACGTGGCTCTGAGTGGAGAAGCATTTGAATAGCATGTGTATTACTTTTGGCTTGCTTTTAGTTTACGTTTTCTTCCTTTGGACATATCTGATCTTCAGAAATTAAGGAGTGATACAGACTTCATTTCCTATTAGCTGACTACAGCTATAGATTGGATTGACACACACTGATGTGTTAATTTGGCAAGATATCAAAAATCAGCAAAAAAGCTGACAGGCGGCACAGTTCCCTGGAAAATAGATTTCCTTAAATAAATCTTTTGTTTTGACAGTATGACAGCTCTGTTCAAGAACTGTATCTGTATTGGAACAGTATATTTAGATTTCTCCAAGACATGAAATTTAACTGCGCATGACTTTTTATTCAAAATATGCATTTACTGGAACTTGGAGGGAGTGTGTAAGATTAGAAATTGATCCCCTGTTAGATTTTAAAAAGGTAGCTGTTCATCAGGAGATAACTAGGGCTGTTTTTCTTGTAATCCACCTGAGACCAGTACTTAGTCTGACATGATTTGTTTCTCCACAATCCAAGTAAAACAAAAGAGAAGTCTTGACTGTCAAATTTGAGAAGTGATTTTAAAAAAAAGTGATATTGTTAACAGGGAATCACCCTGCTTCAAGGATGATCATTAATTTAAAAAGTCTAAAAGAATGCATTCTGACATGATCAAAGAAAAAATTTAGATTTGAAAAAAAATATAAATGGGACTGAGAATAAGCATGTGTCTGGGAAAAGTGTTTCAGATAAAAACTTTTTAAATATTCCTCCTGGGCAACCACCACATTTTTGTCTTCTCAGGACAGAGAGAAAGATAGAGAGAGAACAGATAGTTCCCACATCTTCTGATCAGCACACACATAACACCACAGTGCTGCACTTAGACAGCAAGAATGAAACATAATAATTTTACAATGATTTTTGAAATCTGAAATCTAAGTAAGCCATCTGAAAAACAGTCATTCAAAACAAGCAAATGAACAAAAAACCCCCAACCCTCACTTCGAACCAATTTTTGGTTGAAATATCTTTGTTTGGTTCTAACATAAAGGTGATTTGCTTTTAGAATAACTAAAAAAAAGTCGTTATTAACGATGTGTCAGAAAATTAAAGTAAAAGCACAAAAGTGTTGAGGTTTTTTTGAGGGTTTTTTGTTTGTTTGTTGGTGAGTGTTTGGTTTGGTTTTTTTTGATTGATTGGTTGTTTTTTTGGGGGTTTTCAATAAAGACTTAAACCAGTGTACTTTTGTCATATGCTCTTCTAGAGTTAAAAAAATTAATAAAATCTATATTTAGGCTTTGAGAATGTACAAATATTACGTAAAGAAACAGCCCAACATAAGATATTCAAAATTATATTAAAAAATACAAAACCATTATTAAAATAAATAATAATACAAAGGGAGAAGTGCAAAAGGATAGCTTCTGTTATTTTCCTTGGAAATTTATATTTGCAAGCAGCTATTTAGGAATACCTAGGACTATGTCACATAGTTTAGAAGTCTGTTTATCCCATTCTAGGAGCAACTACATATTTCATACACTTTTTTCTTTCTAAGAGGATTAAAATCCATTGTAATGGCTAATTTACTATTTTTATCTTTGAAAACTGCCTCTGCCAAGAGAATTTATAGTGGCTTCAACAAAGTTTGCTCCAAATACCTGGTGAAATAAGGCTACAGATCACAGAAATCCCCAGCTCATATTCCCTTCAAGGGAAGAGAAAGTATTCACCCATGGACTGAATTACATGGCACTACAGTAATAGACCATCACAGTTCTATGAAAAACATACTGCATGACTAACCACAGGCTAATTTTTCAACGCTGTGACCATCCTGGTGTGTCTTGGAGGTAAAAAACCCCAAACAACCCAAACCACAAACATCTTAGTTTTTCCTTGCAAGACTTTCAGGGAAACAGATGGCATTAAGCAGAAGGCACATGGAAATGCATTGTCACAGATAGACCTTTGGATCAGGTATAAAATTTTGTGTTTCTTGTTGACTTCACATAGCAACATATAGAAAACCAACAGCTCCCAACAAGTAGGTCCAGACTTCCAAAGATATTCCATGCTCATTTTGCTTAGAAGATACAATTTCTTAAAAGATTTAGGTTTTTATTTATAAGCTTAAATCTACAGTGGGTTGGCCTTTTGGATCAATCCAAGACACCACTTAGTTTTGAGCTGAAAAACATCACCCACTGAGGCATAACTTGACCCTTTACAGCTAGAATGGACCCCTTCAGTTCTCTGTTTGTCTTTTTAACATATCAGATACACACCCTGCCTGTTCTGGGTAAGAGCTTAACACAGTAAATGCAGCGAGGCTGGTCCTCCACATAGTCCTTTCTTAAGCCCACAGGGTAACTCAGTTGGTTTCAGGGGGGTCATTGCTGATTCACATCACCAGAAGGTGTAATTAGTGGACCCAGCTCATCCATCCTGAGGTATTACATGGCTTCCTTCCTCCTATGGATTTAGTTCCTTTGGGCTTGATTTGATCTCTCTATGCAATTTTTTCAGCCCCTACAGTGCTGCATGTCACATTTCTGTGAATTTGACAGCCAAACAGATTGAAAAACCTCTCTCACACACATGCAAATTCAATAACACGCAGTAAGAAGTTAAATTTCATACAAAAAACTGTGTAATTTGAGGTCCAGTGACCTTTTACCATAAAAAGCAATTGGATGGTTTTAACACATTATGACTCCCATTTTCTATTTAACACTAAAGTCAACAACAGAAAGACAAACAAAAAAACGCTCCATGAAACAAACCCAATCATTTATATTGCTGGGGTTCCAGCAAAGCTAAAAAATAAAGTATCGCAATCCTGCTTTTTAAAAACCTTTAATAAAACAATAGGCAGCAGAAAGGAAAGTATGGTTTCGTTGGGTTTTTTTTACTATCACAGGTATTTTAACTGCAGGTTTCACTTAAGCTCTGTTACAGTCAGTTGGTTATGAGCTCCTAAGTCAGCTCAACAGGACACTGTGGTAAGGATGATTTTTATCTCTCTCTTGCCTTTTGCATACACAAAATAGGGAATAGAAAACAAGACAAAACTGAAAACGTCTCTCCACAGGTAAACTGTATCTTTGCTGACATCCTTGCCCTATTCATCTCCCAATAATGAACACGAAGCCCTATACAAAGTGATATTTTTACAAAAAGAACAAAGACAATCCTTCAGTCTGGAGTAAGTTTTAAAAAACCTCCTCATGAAGTTGCCAAAGCAAGCTGGGCTATTCGAAAAGCAATATTTCTTGAGCTGAAAGGGCTAAGAGGGGATTTTTTGTACTGAATTTTGTTCTGGCAGTGTAGTGAAGTGGCTTCAGGATATACCAGTTCTATTTCTACATTTGCTTAATATTTTGTTCAGACATGTCCAGTCCAGACTTAGTTACCTGACTTTATTGTAGTCAGCTACATTTCTACCTTTCTGTCATACTCATTTTTGGCATGCTGGAAACCTGACTTGGTTATTTCATTAGTCTTTTAAAATATTCCCAGGCATTTAAAAAGCCAATATGTACAGATTTTATTTGGTTTATTACCTGTATTACATTTTCTGCTAATTAAAAAAAAAAAAAAAAATCTGGTTCACAAAGAAGTTCTGTGACAGCATGCTTTCAGGATGGAGGGATAGATTTGGGTATATTCCCACTGCACCCTAATCTAATTTGGATAAAATATCAGAAAGTGTGCCAATGTCTTAGGAAAAAGAGGCATTGCATTGTTAAAAAAGCCTAAGCCATTGGTTTGAATCACATCATGTCTTTCTCGAAAATGCTTTCTTTGCACTCCAGTCTGCTCCTTAAGTTAATAAATCAAAGCTCATTGTTCATATTCTCTACCACACAAGGAGCTCCACGCCACAGCCCTTTGCAAATACAAGTAGAAACTCAAAGATTAAAGCAAGTTTCTTCAAGAAGCTTTTATATAAGAGTTGTGCATACAAGCCTCCTTTCTTTTGCTTGCAAGTACGCTAATCGTATTTCAATTGCATGCCTACAATATAAAGTTAATAGCTTCCTTATTTCCTTCTTTCAGCATTTCCCCTCTACTCTCTTAGTCTTTTCAATTATACAACCTAGGTAATTTCTTTCATTTCCTTCCTCCACTGTCCTGTTTTCATTTTTTATACAAAATCGTATTTGGTCACTTACACTTTTCCTGAGGATAAGCGCACGATAGCAGCATCTCTTGCTCCACCATGGTGCTGTCTGTTGCAGAGGTCAGTGGTCCCTTGAATAGCGCTTTAAGAAAATATTTTGGAAAGCTAAGCTCACTCATGCAGACTTCTGATCTTCTCCAGTACTCTTGGCTTCTCTGTGTGCTGTCACATGCTATCCTCCCTCCTGAGAAACCTGTGAAACGGGTCTAGCAACACAACTTGTGTGTCAGAAGAGTTTTAATTGATTCATTGCAACAGGTACCCACCCTCATTAAAAAAAAAGCTGCTGAAAGGAGTAGTCTCTTAGCGCCTCATTTGAAATTACAGAACCTGTCCAATGTCACAGCTGATGCACTTTAAAGGGCAACTACTTGCTGGGTTTGGGAATACACAGGAAATAATTTCAAATGAATCTTAACGTGCCAAATAAACCACAAATAGTGGTAGAGTTTGGATGCTTCTGCACTGTGGGAATGCAGGAATCCTTCTGCTGTGCAACATGGTGGTGAGGGCTGCCACTGCATCTCTCCAAGGCACGATGTCCTACAGGACACAGCAGCTCGACATTGCTCTACAGAGTCCTCTGTCTCCATCATCAGCTACTCTGGTCTCTACTGAAGGGGAAAAATTGTGTGGACCTGTTTTCTGAGGTTATTAGTGCCTCAGTGCTTGCAGGGAGGATTCCTCCGCGCAGCAGCCATGGAGGTTGCTCTGCCTTTCAGCAGCCCCTGTCTACCCCCGCAAGATTCAGTGAGGAGTTCCCAGCCCTGCCCTGCAAGATCGTCTCAGCTCAGTTATGATTTACCTGTTACCACTGCGGCCAAGAAGAACTGCAAGTGGACCCTGATTCTTATCCTGTATCTACTTCACATCAGGGTCCATCCTGTAGTACTCCCATAGCAGCTCCCTACTGATTTTACAAGCTGGTGATACCATCTCCAAGTGAGGCTGTGGTTAGCAAGGAAGCAAAAAGCGGAGACATAGGATTTGTGCCTGACTCTTGCCTCTAATTTGTCCTGTCACCTTGGGCAAATTGCTTTAACTCTTGATGTTTCTGTTTCCCCATCTCTACCACGTGCATAATTATAGTTCACTTTCTTTCGGAAATGCTTTGAAATCTCTTTACAAAATGCAGCATGAAAGAGGAAGCTATCATTATAGGACACTTGTAAAATATTGGGAAGTGGCAGACAATAAACACCAAGCATATGAGATTTTAAACATATAAAGTGTTTTGTTTTAAGAAGAACTTGGCCTTATTGTAATAATGATTTTAAAAAAGAGATACTCCCACAGAATTTGGCAAAAGCCCAGATTCTATTTTCATAGTGCAATGATGAGAGAAAAATTAAATCAATTCTCACTTCTAGGAACACTACGCCCTCCTGGAAATAGCAGTTCCACCAGTGGTTCCTCAGTGGAAAATGATATAATATGGCAATTTCCTGCTTTTCTCCCACCTAGGTTAATAAAATCTCTCATTTTACAGGGTGTGACTACTTACATTATACTCAATAGGTCTAAATCCTTGCCCTCATTTTCTTTCTCTCTCTTTGGAAACTGAAACTCAACAAAGCTTACGAACATCAATTTTGTTTTAGTTCATGAATGTGCAGGTTAGATTGAACAGACTGATGCAAAGCTGTGTTTTCCAAAAGTTAAATTCACTCATATGGGAGCCTTATACTTCTTTTAATACTTCAGTGAACAAAATGAAAGAGGTGCCCAGAGAAGCTGTGGATGCTCCATCATTGGAATTGTCCATGGTCAGACTGATCAGTACCTTAAGGAACCTGGACTAGTGAAAAATCTGCCTGCCCACAGCAGAGGGCTTGGATTAGATGATCTTTGACCGTCTCTTCCAACCCAAAGCATTTGTGGTTCTGTGCATATATTAATCCACTTCCGCAGTGCTGCTCATCAAGGAGCCTTCTTCAATGAGGATTGTAAAAGGCACAACAATGAACTAATTTCCTCCTGGACTTTAGAGCAAATAATTTTTCATCTGCTCTACTTGGGAAGACAGCAGTAGACAGGCTGTGAGAAGAGCAAGAGTATCTGCCTTGGCTTTCCAGCCTGTGCTTCTGCTGCCATAATCCATGTACTTTCACTGTGAGACTGAAGGCACCTCAAACAATGGCAACATTCTTGAGATGATACACTGAGGACTTAAATAAGCTTGAAAAGTAAAACAGAATTTGCAAAAACTTTAGGAATTATATTGTTTGTCTGGTCTGTGAAGGAGCCAAGTTACTGCTTTTTCCCTCTGCATCCTCTTTCTGTAGGACAGTTCTCAATAGGTACTTATTTATCCACTGTCCTGCTTACACGAAAATCCTTAACATGGGTGATAGCCCATAGAGATTAAGCTGGGCAATGCTGAACTGAAGATAAGTGGGTGTGGAAAAATAGCTTTTTGTGAAATACCTCTCAATTGTACATTAATACTGACACATTCAGAAAGCTTACCTGAGTCTTGAAACATAATTCTCTACATGACTTAACATGGCCAGCCTGCATTATTATAGGCCAGGATAATAATGCACACAATAAATGCATAACCTACTAGATTCTTACTCCATAATCCACTAACTTCAGACTCATGTCCTAGGATGTCCTAAGGTTACTGCCCAGACAATTTATAGTATGAGGTGAATCACTTATAGCTGCTAGCTCAGAAACTCTTGGAAGGGCATTTGCAGAAGAGTGTGTATTCATTTGTATTGTCTGAACACATACAGTGGCAGTAGGTGACTTCTCAATAATCACATTCTCAAATGAAGCACATTATCAAACTCATAATTGGGCATCAGATAAGCATAGTCTGATTTGGATGTCAGTGGAAAGAGTTGTTATTAAAAAAAGAAAATCTTTCTGTAGATAGTATAAAAATTGCACAGGTGTGCAAATATTAATATTAATTTCTCTCTCTCTGTGTAATTCTTCCTGTGGAATGGAACAGGTAAGGAATTAAAACTGTTCCTCAGTCTTTGAAAATAAAAGGCACAGTGGGAGCTGTTTCCTATATTTTACAGCACAGAAATGAAAAGTATCAATTGAAGCTGTGCTATTTTTATGAGGAAACACTTGGATGAGTGAATTAATTTGGTTAAACATCAAATCCTAAAAATCTGAAAACCTTCTAATAAGTTAAGTGAAACAGTATTGTCAACTTTAGCCAGAACACCAGGAAGAATCAAGTTTACATCCAAGAGTATTTTGTTGCAATCATGAAATTAGAAGTATGAAGTGGTATCAGCCATCTATGTCTGTGGACAGACTGCAAACATTCAAACTGATTCATGCATTTCTATGTCAGTTACTGCAAAGAGTGTTCAAATGACAAACATCCCATAATTGCAGTCCTTGATCTTCCAAGAAGCTCGTATCTATAATTACATTGTCTGAAAAAAACCCAAAACAAACAGCACAGGTTTACAGTAACTGGACAATAGATGCTTTTCTCCACTTCTCACACTGAAGTGACAAAATAACCAAGTCATGCTGTCATCTGCTTCCTTTTAATGCTACATTTGCCCTCACCTCAATATCTTGCTGCAACCTACAATTATGTGTCATTAATTTTCCATGGAACTGATCAAATGTTGTTCAGTTCAAGCCTGATTTGGGAATATGCCAAAAGTCTGAGGGTGGACCCTAACTGGCATTCAATGGAACAGGTTTAAGCAACTGTTTCTTTAAACAGCACAGATTTTTCCACTACAAGTAATAACTCTGTTATCCAGTGCTATGTGAAGACCAAGGCTTGAATATGTTGGTGCAGAGAGGAATGTTATGGCGTCACTCATACCATTTGGGTAATCTTTGCCTTTCTGTTCTAACTGAAGAACCTTAAAATGCTTAATTCAGCAGAACAGTGTTTGAGAAAAGATTTCAGGTATTGCTGAACTGTTGCAACATATTTGTCCAGAATGTGCCCTGGTCAAACCACCTGCAGTTACTGTTATCAGGACCGTCAAGAATTCGTCAAGGTTACTGAGAAAAACGGGGCTAAAATAAGAAGAGAAGAGCCTTGGAAAAAGAATACCAGGAATGCAAGACCTAGATAAAGGAGGGCCACAGAGTGATAACTTGGGACCAATCATGTTTCCTGGAGGGCTCGTGCAGGATGCGTGGACAAGATGCAGGAACCAATCAAATAATGATGGACGCATGAACAAGCAGCCTTAGAATCTATAACTGTAATGTAATGTAAACAGTAAATGGATTCTGCTGAAATCATATTGATTCTGATATTCGGTTGCCCATTTTTCCCCTGCACTGCGCAGGTTACAGGACTGAGGCAAGCAGAGGAAAGGGAGCCAGAGCTCTCTTTGGAAGAGATGAAGCTGGTGAGAAACTGTGCTGAAACTTCTGCCTTGCCCTGAAAGCAGTGAGCTGAGAGGTTATGAAACACAGAGATGCCAAGCGTGGCACTAGGGGAGCGCACATCCACAGCAACTGCGTGCAGGTGAGAGGCACAGCACACACTGGGCCCTGAGCTGCTGCGTGTAAAAGGCTTTAGGAAATGCAATCATGTTCCATCTAGATGCTTAGAGGAGAGGCTGTATCCCTAATTCCAGACACCTGTGGTGTAGATCCCTGTGTGTGAGGGGTCAGCCCAGGATTCCTCCACAATTATGGAGAGAACTAGGCATACTGAGGGCATAAATCGTGTGAGCTGTTCCAGATATGTTTTTCAGGAGGAGATGAGCCATGCCTTATTTCCCTTTGTGTACTGATTTTTCTCCGTTGTATGTAAAGGGGACTCCCCACAACCAGCTCTGAGGTGAACTTCTGCATTTACTACCATGAATTCTACTTTCCAGACACTGCACAAAATCAAACAGGTTGCATTTGTTTTTCTAGTCCAATTTCTATCCATCTTCTCAGAGAAGGGGATGAATAGTTTCCACTAAGCTGTGCCCTGCAGACTCCAGGATGACCCTGGGACCATAAAAGCAAGAGGAAGCACAAGGCAATACACAGCAATAGCAGTGCTGAACATGTCATTGCCTAGGAATAAAATTAGGGGACCTGTGTAGATCACCTGAAATTTATCCTAAAACAAGATTTTTCTGAACATGATATTAAACTGTTGATTTTTTTTGGTTAAATGATTTTGTTAGTTTGTTTGTTTGTTTTTAATTTAAATTAAACAGCAACTCAATATTTTGATTTCTGAAGATCACAAACCAAATGCTATCACATACTTTTAGGCAAAATCTAATTCAAGCATCCACTGGCAGGGTAATTTCTGTGTGGTGTGTATCTGCTGTCAGATAAAATGCACATTTCTGAAGAGCAAAGAGTACTAAAACAACTTGGTATACTGGCTTCTTCATCTGGAGTCATTTCAAGGAATGCAGCTTTAAATACCAGTCCATTCAACACTGTTATCAAAGCTTTTCCTTTTTAACTTCCAGTTTCTTCAGGTAATTGAACAAATCCCATCAGACTGAAAGGACCAGGGGAATGAAGTTAGCCTGCTAAGCTGCTGCAGAAATCGGAAGGCTTCCAGGGACAAAAGGTTGGGAGGAAGTGATGTGGTTTCCCACTCTTTGTGAGGGTGATGCAATGTGTTGTTATCCAGCGCTACTTTTTTTTTTTTTCCTAGCTTCAGCTCAGGGGATCAACAAACACACCTGAAGGCAGCAGGGATGTGTTCAAACAAAGGACATGTGAATAGATTCAGACCTCAGACTAAAACAGGCAAACAAAAAGACTGCATAAGGGAAAAAGGAGGCAGTTGTAGTAATTGCAAGGGCAAAATCATGCAGAATAATGAATCCAGCAATAAACTGCTACCAGCACAGATTTCCAGTTAAGTCTGTGGGCTGTTCCACTGCCAAGTCCTGCCTGTTGATCAGGGCACAATCAGGTAGAAAATTTTTTTAAGGATTAAGTTCTCTTTCCAACTTGTCTTCTCTCCATATTTGGTTATGTTGTGGTGTGAGCATTTGGCTGACTGGTTGGTGAGCCAAGAGGGCTGATGCCTGTGTTTGCTTCTGCTGTACGCTCCCACTTGCAGCAGTTCCCCTCACAGCCCCACTGACTGGCTTCATCACTTGCAGCTTTGAATTGCTCAGGTCTGTAACTCTTTGTTTTGCCAGTAGTGAGTCATACTACTCCACTATGGATGAAATAAAGTCAGATGGAAACTGTGAAAGCTCCATGTTAAAGTCAACATTTCATGCTCTGGAGATAAAGATTGTTCCTGCTGAAGAAAGGTAGGGACATGTAGATATTCATGTATCAGCCCTGGAATTCATTATGATGATAAATAAGGACAATATATAATAAATTCTCTTTTAATGCTCCTACATTAAACAGAAATGGAAGGACTTCATTTGTTGTTTCCATTCAAAATGTATTGATAGAGAGCAACATGTCCACCAGTGGTTGTGTTTGGATCCTTTTTCACAGTCAAGCTCTGTGGATCACCCTACAACAAAGGAGTCAAGAAGCCCAATTAGTGTAACTCAGAAAGGGAGGATAGCTGGAGAAAAGAAGGCAAAGACAGATCCCCTGGTTGTGGAAACCTTAGTTAGGGGCCATTTGCAGCTGCTCCCATCTCTTAGAGCATCTGAGTGTACATCAGGGACCAGAAGCCTTCTTGAGCAGTACCAGGTTGGGTGAAAGCAAAGCTGGCTAAACCCCCTGTTGGACACACATTCCTCTTGCTGCTTATAATTTTAAGTGATTGTCTGGAATTTAATCTATTTTTCAACTACAATTAGTATAAACTGGCGCTTCCTCACCATTAGTGTGGAAACTTATTTTTGTCATGAACGAAAAAAACAGAGGTATAATAACAAGAGGAAGAGGATAGTCTTCCCTATTAGTCAGTGCATGTAGTCAGATTCTTTCAGAAAACAGTAATTAAGCCTAAATAGCCTAGATCATAGAATCATTGAATATTCTGAGTTGGAAGGCACCAACAAGGATCACTGAAGTCCAATTCCTGGCCCTGTGCAGGACACCTCCAAGAAACACACCATGTGCCTGAGAACACTGTCCAAATACTTCTTGAATTCTGTCAGGGTTGATGCTGTGTCCACTTCCCTGGGGAGCCTGTTCCAGTGTTCAACCATCCTCTGGGTGAAGAACCTTTTACTAATATCCAACCTAAACCTCCTCTGACACAACTTCAGGCCATTCTCTTGTTCTTGTCACTGGTCACCACAGAGAAGAGATCAGTACCTGCTTTTGCTCTTCACCTTGTGAGGATGTTAAAGACAGTAATGAGGCATTCCCTCAATCTCTTCTCTAGGCTGAACAGGCCGAGTGACCTCAGCTGCTCCTCTTTGGCTTCTCCTCAAGGCCTTTCACCATCTTTGTTGCCCTCCTTTGGACACCTTCTAATTGTTTAATGTCTTTCTTGTGACACCCAAAACTTCACACAGTATTCAAGGTGAAGCCACCTCAATGCTGAGCAGAGCAGGACAATCCCCTCCCTGTCCCCACTGGCCATGCTGTGCCTGATGCCCCCCAGCACACAACTGGCCCTCCTGGCTGACAGGGCACTGCTGGCTCATTCATGGTCAACTCGCTGTCAGCCAGGACCCCCAGGTCCTTTTCTGTGGTGCTTCTCTCCAGTGTCTCATTTCCGACTTTGTATGTTTGTCCCATTCTGGGTACAGGATCCAGCACTTGTCTTTATTAAAAAACACATGGTTGGTAGATAATTCCAATCTTTGCTGGAAATGATAGACAGAAACTACAGGATACACTGAGGGTATTAAATGTACAGAAGATTCCTAGTATGATTTTGTATGTCATCTGAAAGAAGGGGATTATTCCAAGTGGAGGGGAAAAATGCAACCACAAACATTCATTAAAAAAAATCATAAAACTGATTATTTAGGGTGTAGGAGGTTGCTCAGAGTTAGCTGGAGGGTTTAATTACCCTGCATTTCTTGGATGAGTAAGCTTCTTGACTTCTTTTCAATGTGCTGACCAGAGGACATATGTACGCTTCACTGTATTTAGTAAATACCTTATGGTAGACTAATTCCAAGTGACATCCACATGGTTTCATGCAGCAAAATGGTGACAAGTCACCACCACCATGTTATCATCACACAAATTGTCAACATGGCCATGCTATTCACTAGTGAGTGTGACACCATAATGACATGGAGTGACATTTTGCTTCTTTTTGGCCCCTATAAGTGTAGCTCCTTCCTAACCTAGTTTTAAGTCCCATCATCTCTTCTGTGTTGACACAAAAGCACAACTCTTGCACATGCACTACAAAGCAAGAACTCCCTACTAACTATATCTTCAAATTTTATGAAGGCCTAACACAGAAGGAGCTGGCCACCAAAGGATCCTAAACAGCAAAAAGGCCCTGAAGAGGCAATCCAAATTTGGGCAATCTCTGAATAAAGCTTTAACGCCTGCCATGTTCAACAGCTGAGGTGAATTTGAAGCTCCAGATACATTAAGCTATATGCTTAAGGAAGGATCTAGAAATACTCCTATACAATTCTACCTGGGATAGGGAGTCAGTAGTATCCACGCAGACCAGCGAGGAAAATGTCTCCCAATTAAGACAATGAGACAGCCTCTATTTAACCATCTCACTAAGAACTGTGCAAACTGGGGGTGCTGATCAAAAGTCAGGTAAGTGCTCAGTTAGATATTTGTCATCCTTAGATGAAAGGAAGTGACATGTTTGGTACACACTAGCTTAGAGAACAATGGCCAGAAACTGTTTTTAATGCTGCATAGGACCAGTATTTCAAGAATATGAGTTTTACAGGTGTGCTGGATGAATTTAATCAGTCTTCACTTATGTTCATTACATATAGATGATGCTTCATCTTAACATAGGGATCCAGATTTCTCACATATACCATCCATTTGCAGCTTTTAAAAGGAGGTCTGTGATAAAAAGCATATACCTCTCAGTATTTCTTCTGTTAATTGCCCTGATCTCCTGAATCTACATGGATGCCATGACTAAAAATCTTACTGTTCTTTATGTAGTTACACACTCCAGCTCGGAAAGTGAAGGCATTATCTAGTGGGTCTTACAACCATTTTCTAAAAAACTGCGTGAACACTAAATATTAGGAGTTAATAGAATGCCCTTACAGGAGAAGATGTTAACATTACCTGGAAAACAGATCAAATTTGTTTATTATACACACAAGGATGCCTCTCTGCCTATGAAGAAAGTGCCTCCAAAAGAAAGCACAAATATAACACTGAAGAGTTTGAAATGCATTGTCGTAAGATACTTTCTCATAATGTGTTACTCCTTTTGAACACTACAGCTTCTAAGCCATATATTCTAACCAAAATAGCTGATAACACAAGTTAGTCCATGAGCTGATGGAAGTGTTTCATTACTCTTTAATAACTATTAGTGCTTTGTTCTTACACTGACAGTGTTGATTTTCTGTTACTTGTGGCTTTTTTAATATTTGGGAGTTTATTATTTTTTAATTATTGTATTTCTTAAATAATTCATGGTTTGCAATCTGGTCTTCCTTGATATGCCCCTTAGGACCAGGTACAGTTTGTAATTCAGTGAATGTGAAAAACAGAAGTGGAATGATGGTCCACTGGTAATTGAGTAAATAAAGGAGATAAGGTAATTAACAGGAAACTGATCCTATTCTTATTTTGCATATATTTTATGCCTTAAGAAAAAGAAATCTTTTTCTGTGTTTGCTGTTATATCAGTGATCACTGCAGTCCAAGTGCTGTGTAGCAAAAGCTTTGGAAAGAAGTGTGAGCTACCACTGTGTGTTGGGCATTTCTGCTTTTAAGGCCAGATATTCTGTTTTGTGACTTATATCAAAGAAATATTTGTTCCATTAACCATATTTAGAGTGATACAAAGCCAAATAATAGATAATACAGCTGATACCCTGAGCAAAGATCCACTAACCAAAATCCCAATCTTTTTGCAGTATTTTTTTGATACCTTATTTCATCAGGCAATGATACCTCAGCATATAATGTCTTTCAACAGCTAATGACATAAGCAGACAGGACTTGCTGTGAATCGGCTCCATATTCATGATGCATCTTCATTAGCATTCTAGTCCAGGTGAGGAGGGTGTGCTGAAATGACTTTCTCAGTTCCTGTACTTAGCTTTGGCCTAGGAGAGCATCAATTGGATCAAACTCCAGCCACAAAAAAAGCATTCACTCCTTGGAGTAAAACAATCCCTGTGACAATCCCCTGGGATTTTGGGCATGTTCTGTAGAGCCCTCCCTCTTGCGCTGCACTGACTGCTAATGTAGGCAGGGCCTCAGAGTGCTCAGTGTTGCTACTTCAGTAAAATATTGTTGGGTTTCTAGGTGACCAAATCACATCATCTCTGACAGTGTATGTTTCTTTAAAACAAAAGGTATTGAGGGGAGCAAACCATATTAATGAGTGGAAGGGTAGGCAGGATAATTAAAATAATTCAGTACTGGGGAACTGACTGGGGTATGGAGGTTGGGGGCTTTTTGATTGACTCGGTTCCAATTGCTAACAGGATTTTAGATTTTCTATCCATTAAGCTAAGAATTAGAGTGTTTTAAGTTTATCAAAAATGTATTTTAAAATTATTATTCTGTTTCCAAATGAGAATATATTACCCCAAAACCAAACCAAACCACAAAACAACCAAACAATTAATGAACAAAAACAATTTATCATCTAAATCTATGAAAAAAGCTTCCATGATTTTGAAATAACAGAGTTTCTTATAGGACTAGATTTCATTTTCAAGGAAGCTCTTTGCTTAAACTGTTTCTGAATGGGCACAACTATATCAGATTTGGACAAGCACATGTTTCAGAACAAAACCATATACTCCAGTTCCTTCCAGAAGCTGCTGCCACATTGCAACCCCTCTCTCTGCTATGAGCTATTATTTCCCAGGAAAAGGTGGCAGAAAATTAACTTGTTTATCCAGATTTGGGGTAAATGCCCAAGGAAGCTCATCTTTGCTCCTGTTAATTTGTTCTCCTGAAAAAAATTCTACAGTGCTCTGCATTGATGAAGTTTTGTGCATTTGCAAAGAGTCAAAAGAAAACAGATTTCTTTCTAGTGGTGCAGCCTCTGCCCCTTCCAAGGAAGAATGTTTCTGAGCAGGCAGAACAGCAAATATTCCCTCCTTTTCCTCACCTAATGCCCTGCCCTACAACATCTGGACTCCTCCCACGGTCAAAAATGACAGTTGTTTCTCTTCTCAACCTGAAAGATATGGCATTAAAACATTAACATGAGGGTGTGTGAGTCTTGGTGAGCATGGAGCTCACCTGCCCTGCCAAGGCAGTGGAAAGATTTATAGTTTCTAATTTATTTGGATTGTATCACTTTCATTGTGGTAAAAATTATATTGTTTTTTAAAATACTCCTACTGCTGTTCCCAGACAGGAATAAGTGGATGCTACAATGTGTTTTTTTTAGGAATAACAGAATGCACAATCAACTTTGTGTTTATACAACAGGTTTGGGACATTCTGGTAGAGCATCTAAGGTCAGGAATGGGCTTTGCATACAACCCCAGTTACAACCATTTGTCTGCAGGCATTCTGGTTTTATTGGGCATTGTCTTATCTCACATTCTCTGCAACCCAGCAGGAAAGTTAACATTTCCAGTAGAACAAAACATTCCTGTGATTTCAGCTGGGAAGATTTCAGCTTCAAGGAAGCAAGGACCACAGGGAGGAGAGATGTCAGGATTAGGGCAGTGGTGCTCAGCTGAAATAGTTCAGGCAAAGGCAGCCCAAGAGAAACCAGAGAATGTTTTTTGTCATCATACCATGAGCAGCAGCTGACAGCTGAGAGTTGATACCGTGAACTACCACACATGAGAGGCAGTGGGATAATTTGAGGCCATAGAGGGCCTGACTCAGCCTCCTGGGCAGCAGGGGTGGAAGTGCTGGGGCTGACCTGCTGTGGCCATTTGGGTTACCCAAAGGCAATAGCCTCATTTGAGTAATTCCAAGGTTTTCAACAGTTTCTTAATCTGTGGGTAGCCACCCTACTGTGTCATGCTTTTTAGGGAGAGAGAGGCATCTTTCCCAGGAATGACCTGATCCCTTTCTTCCTGGTTCAGTTTCAGCACCTCCTTTTCCTGCCTTTGCTGAGTCATGGGAATTAAAAAGAATTATATATGTGTGTATATATATGTTCAAAGTTCCTGTTTGTACTGAAAAAAAGGGAAAAGTTTGATATATTAGCAAAAAATTAAAGAACTTCCTGAAGGATCATATTAAGACTTGCTTCTTGACACCAACTCCAATTTTGAATGGACTCTCAGATTGCTTTGTAATTCTGCCCATATCTAAGAGCTTTCTCTTAACCCTTGGCTTGATTTGTTTTCAAAAATCAAATTGCAAACAAATAAAAACAGTTTGCCAACATTGAGAACATGTTACTTTAACTCTTGCTAAAGAGCAGCCAATCACAATGCCCTGTGACTCAGTTATTCATGAGCTGGTCTAATTTTCCTGTGAAAACTATAAAGAAACTTCCAAATTGCTTGTACACAAATGCTTTTTGATCAGCTCAGCTCTGTTTCTGGACTGTGCTTTCATGAACACATTAGCAGTCAGTCCTTCTCATATTTATATTTTTCATTCTGTCTGAGTTTAGAGGAAATATGTGTCATTTATAAATTGGCTTATTATAGCTTTGTGTTGAGCTCATATGGGGAACACACTGGTCTAAATTAGATTCCTTCATTATTTTAAATTGTAGCCCTAACAGAGGAGCTAAATACACAATTATATACTCATAATAACATGACTCTGGCCGAAGGGCAGTGGGGAGGTGTAAGATGCTGAGTGAGCCAACTGGTCAAGCAACAGCAGAAGTCCTCCGTACAGCCAGCCATTTTCCCCAGGGCTTCTTTGCAACCTAAAGAGCACTGTTTACATTAGAAGACCTTGTCACAGAGGAAGCCCAGGCTGGGTTATGAGCACTGGCTAGCCTTACATGGGGCCTTCTCCCTCCCTTCACTTCTCTGGTGATATCTGGCAGCCCTGGCTTGGCTCTGAATGTTGGATTGGCCTTTGGATGCCAGCTCCTCTAATGCCCACCTATCCCTGAGTACAGGAATATATCTGACTGTGACAGTGCATTACTGATGGATTTCCATCACAGTGCTATGCTGAGTCTCTGGGTCTTTGGTTAAAATTTATGATGTTTCTAATGAGATCTGGATGCTTCTGCTCTGGAGAGCTGGAAGCTGAGCACAAGCATACAAAAGCACTTGATACTTACTAGGTGCCCTGAAGGATAGGTCCTGCTTGGAAAAGTCTCATGAACTGAGAGTTAATCACTCAAAGCAAAAGAGGAAAGATAGCAACAAGATGTAGGTCGTACTCTGGAAGGGCAGATTAGGGATGGATCATTTGCAAATGCCATCTGGCTGGCAGCCAGTCTCACCCTCCTGGTAATGAAATACACTCAGCATTTGCTATCAGTATGAACAAATTTAAGATTATGTATAGGCTAGACTTGCAAAGCATGACTTCCAAAGGCACAGAATTTTTAGCTTTTCTTCATCACACATTAAGAAGTATGATCCACAGTTATCAATATATACTGCAGTGCAGGACAGGGTTAGATGCCCACCACATTTGTTACTGAGATAGGTAAAGAAATCCTTTATTCCAAAGCTCCATTTCATCAGTATTATGAGATGTTTCTGATTTGTAAGGATTCTCATAAGATACCTATACACATGCATTTATAGAATGCTCTTAAAATATATATTATCAAAAAAGCTGGTGATGAAGTACTGCAAACCTCCACCCTCCCGCACATTTAATAAACGAGACAGCAGAACACAAGCTCAGATTTAACTCATGCTGTGCTTAAGCTGCTTCTCGCTTAGAGTTATGCAAAGGAGATGAAAACAAGAGTCCAAACTGTAACAGGCTCGTTGCTCACTGTAAGTGGAAGCAGGAGATTGCAACTTGCCCTTCTAAGTTGTTCCTCCCTCTTCCTATCAGGCTGAACAATTTATCTATGTGAGTGCTTCTGCATCCCACAAAAGGCTAATACAGCCTCCATGCACTGAGCTCCTTGTAAGAGAGCCTGTTCTCTGGGTCTACTTCAGACCCAGGGCATAGCCTGAAGTGAAGGATATAGGGGTGTGTTTAATTTGCATTACCTACTCCTTTGCGACTAGATAACCAGGCCAAAAATAATTTCCTCGGGGTCTTTCTATTGATTCTTACTTGAAGGTGCTGTAAAAATACAATACAAAATATATAAATATTCCAGCATCACCCACAGATCCATTTCCAAATAACGTGAAGAAGAGAGGAAATAAAAGTGCCTAAAAAGTCAGGGTATGGATTACATGTGCATTCAAAATATCAGTATTAAAAAAATAGGAAGGAAGAAGAGACCTTAAGCTTGAGTAAAGCTCTGCTGCAATACACAGTAACCACAACATATTTCACACACAAATCCATGAACAAATATGTCTTCTCTTCATATTTCCTAGTTGACACGTTGTCAGAAGCCACTGTTTCCTTCACAGCTTCTTCTACATAAGAGTCTGTAACATCACCATTTTTCTCAGCAGTTACACACACTTATCTGATAAAGATTTTCCAGAGTTTATCTAGATGCTTTGGGACACTCAGACCTTGAACGAGAAGGTCTACATGCACCTACCTGTCAGCCAGGGGCATCTTTTGAGTGGGGTAAAAGGAATGCCCGCAGCGGGAAAGCCAGCAGTTCAGGTGCTGGTTATTCCTCTCTGCCATGAGGCGAGACGAAGGCCATGTTGTGCAAGAGAACATTGCAGGCACCTGCGGGAACTTCCCAGAGCACTTCTTCTCTCACTCCAGGAGAAGGGGTTAGCGCCTCATTTGCCAGTCACCTGAGCTGCTGAGAGCCAGAGGGCAGGGATTCCCACCACCCCAGTCAGTTCAAAGGGATATGCTAAATATATGCAAAGGCCATGAAACCAGATGCAATAGGGAAAGGGAAGGCTGATTATCTGTGGACCTGCTCGAAGGCTGCACTGTGCTGTTGCCTCAGGGAGGAAGAAAAAGGCTCCTTGGGACATCTTGTGTACTGGGACATTCTTGCTGTGCCCATGCTTCTAAGCAGAGCCAGTTAGCCTTTTTTTCCTCTCCTTTGATGCCTTGGGAAGGTTGACCTGAAAACAGAGACTGGACTGAGCTAGAGAATAAAGTAGGTATTTTTTGGAAGGCCTTTAGGATACACCTTGGGCAGGACAGGAACCTGACTAGGGTTGCACCCAAGGTGGACTTAGAATGGTCACAAAATGGATGACCGGTCACGAGGTCTTACACTTTTATAAGTTTTGGCCTATTTGTATATTTGGGGTTTAATTGTACAATTGTACAGCTTCAGGTTATGAGGTCTCATCCTTCTTGTTTTCTCTCTTCAGTCCACCATTACTTATGCTTTTGGGCCTGAAAACTTGTAACAGTTGTCCTTGGTCTTCATCTAGAAAAGGATTTGTTTTGTCTACCTACTCTGTGAAGAGAGCTTACTATCACTTAATATGAGGCTCAGATCTACACCCCTAGGCAGCACAGAATCTGAAAAACATGAAAGCCAAAAAGGCACCACCTTCAGAAGTAAAATTAGGGGTAAAATCAAGAGAAAAGAAAGGGTGTTGGCTCAGATCAGGACCAATTAAGTTGTCAGAGCTTTCTTGTCAGTATAGGGGGAAATAATTGTTGTGGACAATAAAAGAATTCAGTCATGTTTCTGGATAGTAGTGGTCAAGATTATATTGCCATGCATTTTATGCACTGACATGGAAGGACATGGAACATTCTCCTGTTCATTATCAGTCAAAACTCTGATTCAATAAAAGATGAAAGAATTACATTAATCCACTTCCCCTGCTATTTTGGAGGACAGTTGATGTCTGTCTGCAAAGTTCTCAGAGGTGTGTGGTGACCCTCAGCAGAGGAAATGGAAAAAAACAGGTCTCCTAGTGGCCTGATTGGAATAGTTATGCAAGAGCCAGGCACAAACCACTATCTAGGGCAAGCATTGTCCCCAGGGAAGGGAAAGGCAGGGAGCTTGAGGCAAGGAGAGTTGTTGTCAGGGACAGGAGTGTTTGATGCAACGTGGCAGCAGAAGGCAGAGACAAAAGAGGCTTCTCTCGTCAGGGAGGAGAGATGAGTAACTCTCTCCAGATGACTCAGCTGAGATGTGATCAGCAAAACTGCACAGAGGTCTGGATGCCCCTCTTCTAGAAAGCAAAACCTGCTTTCTAATTGCTGTCAAATCCCTGACTTGAGGGAGGTCAAGTGGTGCCAGCAATATTTTCTGGGCTGGGAAGACTGGTTAGTCCAAACTTGGAAAACTGACTTGAAGAAAATTAAGAGAGCTTGGATAAGCTATAGGCAATTTCTGTGACAAGATTATTTGAAGGGTGGAGGTGAAAAAGGGAGACAAATCATCTAAGGCAGAGCAAGCACTATAGCTGGATCATTATATACTTGTACAGCACTTAAAGAGTGATGAGATGTTTTATAAAACAAATAAAAATCCATCGTCTGAGACCCTTATGCTCTAGTCAGAGGCATAATAGGATGTATGACTGAAGAAATGAAAGGCAAGATAATGGAGATTGAGGGATATAATAAGTAATGTGCTGAAACAAAGACAGAAAAAACTTAAATTGAAATTCAAATTCAAATAGATCATTAGGGCCATTGTAAAATCATCCAAGAAAACTGATTAAACATTGCATTTATCGCTCGTGAGCAAAATGTCATGTATAGTATCACTTGCAAAATGTATGAAAGGATTTCTCCCTAGAGGAATTCACAAACTGTTTCACACAGGAGAAGGAACAGAGGTGGAGTCTCAGCAAGGGGAAGACAGAAACAATACCAACAGCAGAGCACTGGACACAAGCATTGGCCTCTATGGACATTGTCTCATTTGTCCACAGAAAATGCGGAACAACAAATGTCATATAAAGATCCATTTACACCAGTGATATACCACTCAACTGGGGTTTTCATAATTACCAAGAGTGTTTTTGGAAGCTCTTTCTGTTGTGTCAAGTGTAAAGGCTGGGCCTGTATGCTGATTTCCAGAGACATATAGGCTTGATTCTTTGTCATCTTGCTTCCCAGTAAATCATCTAATACCATGAAATCGTAATACGATTCTGTGTCCCAACACTACCACCCCACTTAATTTATAGCAGTTCAAAAGATGATTTAGGATGCAAAATAGCTGCTCTTTAGTAACATTTTTTCTCTAGTTTAGAAATATTGGATGCACACAAGACCATGTCACATGCCAGGAAGTCTGCTGGTATAATTCCTAATTACACAGGCCTTAGATTAGGATCAGCTCTCAGGGCAATTTTATTGATTTCCTCATTCTATTTCTGCTTTCTTACACTCATTCCTCACTGACTTAGCAGCAGTGAAAGTAATGATCAGTGTTAATGCCTAGAAAAGTTGGGGCAGAGAGAGAGAATTCCCTCACATTCAGCACAGCAAAATGCCTCTGGGAGTAAACTGATCCACATCTTCATCACTAGGTAAAGTAATAATGTTTGCAAAATAAGCTATCTTTCAAAAGAATTTTATTGTTCTCCTATAAAAATCATATTCCACAATTAAACACATTTCTCAAGAACTTGGTGCATCATTCACAATTTTGTTTTCCTACAGAAACTTGTTTAGGACCCTAGGAGCTGATATTCCAGAACTGACGGAATGGTCTGAGCAGTGTAGAAAGTTTTTTGAAGTGTGGCTGAGCCTGAACATACTCACTTTTGAACAGATAAGATAAATAGAAAAGATAAAGCTTGCCATCTAGAGGAACTGTACAGAAATCCACTTTTCTTTCCACTGAACCTGTTCTTGCAGTTATTTGAGTGTGAGTGTGAGCAGAGTGACATGTTTTAGTATTGATCATAACTCACCAGCTACCATAGAGATTGGAACAAGATGATAGAGACATGCCTTCAACTTGTCTTTTTTTGCCATCCAACTTCTCCCTCGTTTTGCACTCATTATAAAGATCCCTGCTCCGTCTTGCTCCCACAACTACTCCATGGTGAGATTCCCTTCCTACTTTCTGTGTAATAATGAGAAGGGACAGCAAAGAAGTGAATTTGTGCCCTGTTATTTTGTTAGAGGATGGGCAAGGCACTTGCCTCAAAGGACAGAAATATCAATTCAGGACATCATTCTCTGCTCGCCATAGAAAGAGTCTTTAGACCATGAACAAGGTCATAGGGACAGAAAAGGATCCAGGCCACAAGCTATTGGAGCTGCCTGAAGGATGCAGGTGATAAGGCAGGGGTAGGACGGTACAGCTGTGTCCTGCTAAAATCTCAGAGGTACAGTCCCTGGGTAGGAGATGCCTCTCGGTGGGAGCCCCAGAGCAGCCACATATGACTTGCTTGGTAAAGTCGATAGGATTTCCAACCTTAAGTGTGGATTGGAGAGGAAGGAAGGTGACTATGGTAGGCAGGCATGAATGCATCCGGGCAGCAAGGCCAAGGAAAATCAGGTCTCCTGCTCTTGAGGTGCAAGCAAGCTGCCCTGGCTGGGTGCAATCCAGTTGAGGCTGCTGTGCCACTCACCCTGGGCAAACACACAAAGTGACTCCCAGCTACTTTCTCTTGCATAAGAGTGTGTTACGTAAGCACCAGTGGTGGTGCAATTATTTGTCTAGATACAGCACTGGGCACAAGGTCAGTGACACTGTTTGTTAAATTGCCTCAATCTCAGACCTTAGCTTCTGCCTCAAGTGCAGATGCTTCAAAGAGATTATGAGAAGAATGAGTAGCACTCTCATTTCACTGGATGGGAAGTAATACATCCTTCCAGCTTCAGGTCTAGCAAAAAAAACAAAAACAAAAACCAAAAAAACAGAGCTTCTCATAAATTTTCATTACATTTGGGAGAACTTCATATAATTAAGCAAATAGCCCTGTCCTGCTTCTCTTGAAATCAAAAGGAGTTCTGTGGTTTACAGGAATTAAGAATAGAAAAGTGCTCACTGTGCTTTTGTCTTTTGACAATCACATTGGTATCAGAAGAGTCATGTCGATGGATGTCAGTGAGATGCTGCCAACTTACACCAGGGGCAGACACAACTGATCGTGAGTTGTCATCCCTCAGGCTAATTGTGAGCTCATCAGTTCAAGGATTCTTCTGAGTTCACTTTTAGGGATCAGTGTGGTTAATCCTCCAAACCCAATTTTTAGCCTTACAATGACATACCTCAGTACCTATGTTTAACTTCTGAATTACCACTCCTTTGGGCTGGGAAACTGATAACAATTAGATGAGTTGTCCCCAAATCAGTGCTGGCCTCATATTTCACCCACCCTGCTGTAGCCTATTGTTTAATCATACCTCACTCCTCTTAATGAGACTCATTTATCTTTCTCTCAGGTTTCATACTATTTCCTGCTTTACTGATTTTGTGATGAAAGCAACAGAAACACTGCTAATTGATGCCTTTCAGGTGACATTAGCCCTTGCAAGAGCATCAATCAGTGGTGGTAAACATCTGTCTTATAAGAATTTTCCTTTTTATATTCCACACTGGAAATTTAAAAATAGCTAAAGCTCTGCTGATAAAGGATGAGCAATACACAGGCTTCATCTGAGAAATTACAAGGACAGGGGGCATGGTAACAGAAGTCTCTCAGATCTCTGGTGGCATGGTGGTGATTATAAGACCAAGTTAACCAGACTGACAAAACCCTGTCATCAAGAGCTGCCCTTTGCACATTAAATTACACAAATATAAGCCTGTGAACACAGTGTCCGTAATAGTCTGCGTGCACTGTCAGACTGCATCAGCCCAGGGACAGCAACAGTCTCCAAGTTCAGCTGTTAGCTTGGCCTTTGGTCCACATCAGTTACCTGGCAAAAAGTAAAACTCAGGGAGAAAAGCAGGAACTGACTGACTGAGGTGTTCAGGCTTGTGCAGAAGCAGACTGTCCACTTTGGTCCTTAATCAAAATAGTTACTGCCACTTTCATCGCCAAGAGGAGGATGATCCTGACTGCACACGGAGTGCTGTGTGTTTTCAAGAGCAACTGCCCCTAGGTTCAGGCCTTGAGGGCCCTGATATGCCACAATTGTCCTGAGTAATTTCCTGGAGCCTCCCTCTATCCCTGCCCAGCCCAAGAGACCTGTCTCAGCTCCATCTGGCACCCCATTCAGCACTGCCTTCTGCTGCAACAGGCTGGGAATGAAGAATGCTGGAGTTAGGGGACCCTTTTTGATCCCTTTGTCACCTGCCAGGTGCACTGCTATATTTGGTGCTGGCCCAGGGCTGAGGGAAATATTTGATAGCCTCTCAAAGACTCTTCTCCTTCCATTTTGCTGCTCTTCTCTAATACACCAGGATGATGTTCATCCTTGAGATCAATTGCACATCACTGCAAATATTGAATTCTTGGGAATCTTCCAAATGGTCTGCTGGAAAAGCCCAACTTTGTGCAACTCCTCTGTAGTTCAGCTAGATAACACACATATGAGGATATCCCATCAAAGGGGAAAAGAACCCATAAAAGCAAGAAATGTTGACTGACTTACTAAGAACCTCTGCCTGGTAATAAAAGACCTGGCTGCAAGGATTTTCAGATTCACAAACCTCAGCTGCTATGCTTGCAACATCAGACTAATGCAACAGAGAAAAAAAAATTAAGAAGTAAAAAAAATGGGAAATTATTTTGAGTTTTGCCACCTCAGCAGATAAAGAATTTTGGTTCTAACATCTTTTCAGCTTCTTTACAATACAAACATCCTACTGATCCTGGTTCAACATTACCTTGGAATTCATGTGGTTTATTCATCACTTAAGCATGGGGATTTCAGAATGATACTCAAGGGAGGGTTCTCTGCTCCCATGTGATTATAGTTTTTATCCATGTGTTGCACTGGGACAAATAAGCATGCCAGGTGCCAGGGAAAGAAAAATGAGGCTGCTCAGCAGTTCAGGCCTTATTTTGTTCCCGTGATTGCCTGAAAATCTCATTAACCTATTCTGCCTGATTCACACTTTTTGCACTGTACATGCTAAAGAAAGAAGCACAAAGATACAGTTGTGAACAGCTGTCAACTTCCCCTTGCCTGCTCGCAGTGAAACAGCTGATTAACTGCTTTCAGATGTGGTTCATTTAGTAAATTAGGAAGTGGTATACATCCTTGTCTAAAGTTTCTGATGTACTCGGGCAGCGTGGATATTTGACTGTTGCACTGTTCAATCAACCCATTTTTTATTGAGTGTTCAGCTCATACTTCTAGAAAATCAAATTTGTTAAGTGTCCAAAACTGGGAATGTAGAAATGGAACTGCCTCAGTTGCACAGCAACTTTCTGATTATTGTGGAGTGTTACGGTAGGACATGAAATAGATTGACTCCATGTAGTTGTTAGAAGAGAAAGAAGGCTTTTTTTACAATTTTAACAGTTTCTTTTATAATACGCTGCACTAAAAGGGTATATTATTGGTCCATCAGACTGACATTTCTCTCCATGGGTTAAGTAATAGGAAACAACACCTGGGGACAGTTGTTATGAGAAAGAGAACACTGTTTTCTTAACCTGTTTTGAAAAACGAAGAGAGATGTTTTGCAAAAGAAACTCTTGACAGCTTTCCCTTGGGAAAGGAGCTAGCAGTAGTTAGCAAGCTAAAATTCTCAGGCTCAGAAATATCAAGCCCACAGTGGAGATCCATTTAGAACCTTTTAAGGGAAGCAAATATGATTACTGCCAACCTAGAGGGGAAATATGAGTTTACTCAGCAAAGAGGAGTTTAGTTTTGCTTCTGACTTCATTCAGACCAAGATTTCATCCACATTCCAGTCTTCAAAGAATGTACTAAACACCCCCTCTCTCCCAGTGCTTGAAAATAAACTCCTAAATTTTACTTGATTAAGTCAAAAGGAGAATCAACCAGTAAGTCAATGGTAATAGATTTATACCCTGAACTCAGTGTAAAGTTTTATTTAAAACTAAATTCAGACACACTCTCTGAGGAGCAAAAATGGATTGTATCACAGCCAAATCTCTAAACTGATAATAATGTAACTTTTTTGATCAGCTTGCCAGGGAAATGATGCCTGTATGAACTGTGTGGCCTTTCTCGCTCATTCACCAAAAGAACAGATGAGAGAATGCTATCCAGCCCTATAGATCAGGCAGCGATTTTTTGAGTTCTCTGGTTTAAATCCTCCAGCTTTCAGCACAGGATATTTGAAGTCACGCAGGATACTTCTCACTGGAGAGGAAGTTCTGAGGATTGCAGCACATGATGTATGAGGTGACGCTGAGGGTGTGGGTTTCTTCAGACTAGAGAAGAGAAAGTAAAGGGCAGGGAGTACAATTACCTATGGACCAGGGGTAGAGACCAGTCTTCAAAAAGATGAGCAATGAAAGCAACAGCCTGAAGCTGAATTTCGGTCTAAAGAAGGACTTCTTCATCAGAGGGTGGGAAGCAAAGGAAGAGGTTGCCCAGAAACATTATTGGAGAGACTCAAAACTCAATTTGATACAACCCTGAGAGACCTGATTTAGCCCTGAAGCTTGAAGCTGTGTTTTGAACTAGAGGACCTTCAGAAGCCCCTTCAAACACAGCTACCCTGACACTGACAGCTCCATTACCAAAAGGCTAACCAGAAATTAATGAATGCTAGTAGCACTCAAAACAAAATTTCACATGAATGAATCATGTAAAGCCCATCATACAAATTCTTAAAAATTTATTCAGTGGCTATTGCATGGTGATATTTTGGCTCATTAAATGAGAAAAAACTAGCTTATAATGAAAAAGGATTCATACTGAAATACACAGCTTTCTAATCTCATGGTGTTTTCATCCAGCTTTACTTTTAGAAAGAAATGAGAAATAGCTGAAAGATGGAGGGGAGAGTTCACTTTTAGGCAGCATTTCCCCATTCTCAAGTCCATTCATGAATCTGTAGCTGCATTTCCAGATGGATTACCGGGCTCATGGCTCCCATTGCTGTAAGGGCATCAAGGGTCTTATTCTACTCAGAGGCTCTTAAGAGGCTTCATCTCCTCTGCCATTCATGTTCAGCCATCCTCTTCCTGCCAGCTGCAGTTATTTCTTCCATGGAAAATCCAGGTTAAGAAAGGCTGACTGAATGTCACAATAATGCCAGCATCAAGAGGTCAAAAAATCATGATGTTTCTGAACCAATAAGCCTTGCTACAGCTAGAAAGCTTTTCAGCTTTTCATTGCAATATTCAGGTCAGAAGTTTCCTCTTTCTGAGAAAGAGTGTGTCTCTTCATAAGGCCTTCACGTATGATTTTAAGGTTTGCTTTGTATTATGACTACATTGATTAGCAACTCTAGCTCCTTGCTCACACACAGCATGAGTATCTTTGTCAAGAATAAGCTGATAAGATCACTATTGCAGGGACTTCTGTCCATGATCTTGTAGTTAGAGGGCTGAAATAACAGGAACTGGTAAGATGAACTATGGTTTGGATGTTCAAAAGCAAAAAAAAAAAAAAAGGTTTTATTTATATTAATGTATTCTAGAAGGCTTAGATGGTTTTATTTAGTTCCATTTTTCACTTTTATACTTATTTTCATACTATTTTTAATTTTTTTTTTTCCTACCAAGGAAGCTGTAGAAAGTCAAAGTATGTAATTTTCATTATAAAAAAAATCCATTATTTTGCTGTGTTCTGGTACTTTCCATCTGATACCACTTTGCCTCTCAATCTCCACCTGTTCCTTCTAGCACAAAGCTTATCACCAGAGACTTCAGAAAAATAAGAACATCCACTTAAAGTAAATGTCCTAACTTGGGCAGTTTCTGAGAGAGATGTGTGTGTATATTACAGGATTTCTCTTCCAGCAAGCATTCCTTTCTAGCCGTTACATGATGCCTGACTGTGTGCTTCTCCTCCTATGTGCCGAATCACTCACAATTTTCTTCTCTTTGACAAATGTCATGGCCATTTTTCCAAATGGCTGGTTGTGTAATATCACCATTCAGCTAGCTTGTAGTCTCTCAATTCAGAAAGATGTTTCTTGTTCAGGAGTTGTCAAAGTTCAACTCCTTTTATTAGATGGAAATTATAATTTAAACAAATATTTTGCCCATCAATATCTCGGGGATCATAGATTCAATCAGAAGAAATACAGGTTATAACGACCCTCCCAATCCAGATATTCTTATTTGAAGCAGAATATTGATTTAATATACGTGCAGGTAAATATGCTAACTGCAATACCTGACAATCTCATTTAGGCTACATATAGCTTCTTAAATATATGATCGATGGTTTGTATTGTCTCCACATTTAACAAAAAGGGCTGGTAGGAATCCACTTACATTTTTCCAATGTTTCATGCAGGACCCTGCTCCACACAGTTCTCAGTCTTGTTTGACTGATTTAACCAATTGTTTCAGATTACCCACTCAATGAAACCTCAGATTTTCTCTTCCTCGACATAGTCTTCCCTTTGCAAGCAAATAACTCCAAATTACCATGTTGTGCCAGGGGGAAAGGCAAGGGAGACTGAATGAATACCAAGTGACTCCATGATACCAATAGGAAACATAAAATAGTATAAGAATTTGATAAAGTCCTTCCCTCAGAAAAAACCATGCACAACTAGTTAATGAAAAGTCTTCCAAGGCTGGTAAGCTAAATTAGCAATGACTGTTGGCTTTTAATTGTTCTAAAAGTCTCTGGCCACAATACACAACTCCTGTGCAACAGCACAGAGCAGCACTGGCAGGATTCCAACATTGTCCCAGGGTCATTGTGCTCACTCTCCCTCTCACTCTCCCTCTCTATCTTCTTTTCTAACTGACCAGACATTTCTGAGGAACTCTGTAGCTTTTTTTAAAGTTCTGGCTGACAGATGAAGCAACTCAGACAAGAAGCTTCTCTTTTCAAGTGTATTAAATCACTACATTGAGCTTTGGATAGCAAGTCAAACACATAAAGCTTACATTCTTACAATTGTAGAGCCATTTAGTCTGGAAAACACCCTTAAGATCATCAAGTCCAACTGTTAACCCAGCACAGCCAAGTCCACCACTAAACCATGTCCCTCAGACCTGCATCTGCATGTCTTTTAAATACCTCCATGGATGGTGACTCAGCCACTTCCCTGGACAGCCTATTCCAATTCTTGACAACCCTTTTCATGAAGAAATTTTTACTAATATCCAACATAAACCTCCGGTGGCACAACTTGAGACTGTTTCCTCTTATTCCTTAAAGCAGGATAAAAACAAAAATTGGATCCAAGAAAAATTTAATTTCATTTCAGTATTAAAGGGTTTGCTGGGAGAAACTTTGACAGAAAATGCAAAGCTCCAAGGATAAGAAATAATTGAAAGCATTTGGCTAAACCAGTGAAATTATAACTATTTAATACATGACCCACGGGAATTATATCCACGAATGATGGATACTGCAGAGGCTTTTCTCCATTTGTAGAATGGGTTCAGCAGTACAGGGCCTTCTAGTCTACTAGTTTTCTGTGGCTTCTGGAAATAATAACTCACAAACTTTTCAACAACTTTATCTGATTCATCTATCATAAGTACCAGGAAACAACAGACTTGATATTGGATCACTGCTGGCTTTTAAAACACAGCCTCATGGAAAACAGACCTTTTAGAAACCAAAACCTGATTTCAGTTCTGGACTGAGGAATTGTCTCTGCATTAACAATCCTGGCCAGAGTGCTTTAAACCAGATGGGAGGGACACTTACCTCTGAAAGTCAGCAAAAAGCATGACAGGGGCTCAGATATGGAGTATTCTGGTTATCTAGGAGAAGATGATATTGAGTTCCAGATTTGAAGTGTGTTGAGAAGTTTTGTTTACAAGTTTGGAATAGATTGGCTCACAGAAGAAATTTGGTTTAACACAGAAATGCACCTAGTTATAGGCTATGTATGAGTCACACAAGGGAAGGGGCTTTACATTTGATATCAGTGTCCTTTCAAATTTGCCATGGAGCTGCTGCACTAAATCAAATTCCCTGATTTCTCACATTTTATCTTGGTGGGTATATAAGAAACCCCTCAGCAATTCTGAGTGGCAAATGCGACAACATGCTTTTTTTTTGTTTGTTTGTCCCTTTTCCCTATCCTGCCTTTGCAATGATCTCTTCCCCAGCAGCACAATTCTTGAATATCACCCTTACAGGAAGACTTCATAGCACTGGCAGAAAAAATTACTAACTTTTTCTGTAACACATATTTCTGGGATTATTAGGGAGGTTTCTGATGTATTCTGCCCATGGCAGTGACACTCAAAGATGCCCCATCTCAAACTTCCCTAACATCTCTCCCTATCCATAGTCCTGAGTGAGTCACTTCACTCCTCATGCAGGAAAACTGCCTATTTTCTTTCCAAGTGGAAAGGACCCACAATCACCACCTCACCAAGTGACCAGCAAAGCAAACTGGTTGGTATGAAAAGAAGGGAAGAGAAGCCTCTTAAATGGTGCCTTGCTTAAGAGGCACCTCTCTGTCAATGAGTTCTCAGAATGTGATTTATAGGCCTGAGGATACCTATGTCCTTTGTTTTCTAGAAAAAAAAATCACAAACTGGGTGATGAAAGCATGTGCATCACAACTTTCTTTTAAACTCTGACTATAGGAAATACCACTTTTCTTTCTCTCCCACATTTTTTTTCCTGTTCACCCTGGCCTTGCCACTGGCACACCTCCCAAAGAAGTCAGAAACGTAGATACATTTTGATTTCATCTTTTGATGACTCAAACTGCTATTTTCCCTGATGGCATATTCCAAAACACACTCGGGAGGCTCTTTTCTGTTCTTGATGAAGTTCCAACTTTTACTTAAACACTGGTGGCCAGAGGAAGGAGACAAGGCTGCCTCTGCAAACCCACTGTCTCAAAATACCCAGGGGAATGGAGCACTCTGCCATCTCCTCCCCTCTCTGGGGGCTATGCCTACGTCCTCCCCAGGCAGTTGCCTCATGACAACTATATAATGGAGAGACAGGAATGTACCCACATTTCAGCTCCATGGGAGTGACCTACCTGTCTGGTTACAGAGTCCTGCTCTTCCCCTCCCACCGCCAGTGAATCAAAAAATGCATGAACAAGTAGCTTGAAGTCACGTGTGGATTCTGCCTCACTGTGCTCATGTCTGTCTCTTGCTGGCCCTGTGAGTCACAGATCATTTCCATGTAAACCTGAGAAGGGAGGGACAAGCCTTCCCCGAGATTCCTACACACACGAACTCCCACTTAGTCTCCCCTACTGACTGACAGGTTAGACAGTGAGGAAAAACAAGTGTTGGATCCCTCCACGCCAAGGAAAATCTCACCCTTGGTGAATGCTCCAACCTCTGGATCACAGAGATGGATTCAACTGACTGTACATATTTTAAAGGAAACCAGTGATTATGAATTCATTTTGTGTAGGGCCTGAGTGTACAGCTGACTGGCCTGTGGCTACATAGACAGAGGGAACAACCCACCTGTAAAAACCAGCAGCGATGAGACATCCCTTCAGTCTTGAGCCGCATACTCATCCATGTGCCCAGCAGTGCCTCCAGCAGAACTGAGCACCTCCTGAGCTCGAAGGTCAGGAATGCAACCATCACCAGCAGACACATCAAACACAATAGGTATTTTATTGGTTTAATTTCCAAGGAAGATGAATACCACCAGATGAAAGAAGACTTGCATAGCATAATCTCTACAATTTATGAAGAATAATCACATTTTTTATGCAGTCCTTCATTTTGATTTGGGTGTAATTTTGACAGAAAGATGACCTAAAATTTTTACTATACTTTGAAGGACACCACTGAAAGTATATAAATCATAAACTAATCTGAAATATCTTAGTCATATAAGAAAACACAGAGCTCAGAAACTTCTCCTAAAAATACTGGTTTCTGTTGTGTGATTTCAGCCTCTTGGCTATTATTAGAGCTTGTAACAATCACCATTCTTACCTTGAGATTTGAGAAGGAGCTAAGTCTCACAGAGAATGGAATGTGTCTGAATAATTCATTGCAAGTAAATAAGGATTTGGTTATCAAATATATAGGGGACTTTCTAATATGGCACTCTGGAAATACTGTATTAAGTACATTTATTATCCATATAAGGCAAACATATATGTTCAATTATTCCAAAGATTAAATTTTGCAGTAATTGAAGTATTTAGATCAAAGAGCCTACATTCATATGGAATGGTCTTATTTTCTATATATTTGGAAAGTTAAGAAATAAACCCTTATAGAATATATACTTTTTTATATAGTGTTTCAAAGTGCTTATGCCCCTTTTGTATCTGCAGTCCTTGGGGTTGCAGTATGCTAAATTTCTTCTTCCTTACTATTATTTTTTCACATTATGGGAGGGATGTTCTTTCTGCAAACTTACTGCAAAGTGTATGCCACTTAAAAGTGACTCCTTGTACTTCAAGATTTTTCCACAGAGTTTTAGCACTGAGAAGAATTTGTCTTCATCAATGGAAAGACATATCAGTACTGGTGGGAACACTCCATTTACTAGAAGGGAAATATTATCCTTTATTTAGCTAAAAGATTCCTTATGTATCTTCCATTAATCTGAAGTGTTGTGACATTTCCTACCACTGTACCACAAGGATGTTCCTTCTAGGAAATGCGCAGTCTATACTAATGAGCGTGTTCATATATCAGAGAAAATCTTTCTTTTCCCCCTGTAAAAAGGCAAAATTATTCTTGATCTAAAATTACTAAGCCACAGCAGAGAGAATGTGTAATTGACTGTAAATAATGGGTCAAAATGACCAAGCATGACATTTTTAAAGTTCAAATCCTCTCATCCATAGTTATCATACATAGCATTATGGATATTCACAAACAGTATTTGCCAAGCCACTGTATACCAAAGTGACTTATTTTGTACTAAATGCAACAACGAGTGAAACAGAGCTTTCTGAGGTTGCTTTCCTTTCCTAATTTCTCTGCCATTTTAAACAAATGAAAGAAACAGTGGTGAGGTGAAGAGGACAGAGCAGAGCACCAGGGATCACCGAAGGTCAGTATACAACAGGTCTCTTCATATTAAATCTGCTAGAGCAAGGCTGGCTTTCTACCCAACAAAGCAATGCTCTGCATAACAGAAAGGCAAAGAGTGAAGCAGTTACGAGATTTAGATACCAGGAAACTGCATTTCAAGGCTGCAAAAAAGCCTGCTCATTACAACCTCAGATAATTGACTATTAGAGAGATAAACTCCTTGCTTTTCAAAGCAGGCATCAAGGAGCAGACCTTGGCCTCTGAAGTGGAAAGTACAACTCTCAAAACTGATTCGCAGTTTACATACATATGAAAAACCTCTCTCCCTGTATTTTATGGCAGATTGCAAGAACCAGATAATGTTTCTTCTCATTTCCATTACAAAGCTCTGCTGAGAGACTGTTCCAGCTGAAGTGAGTAAAACCAGTTCTTCAAAAGAACAAAAGAAAAAAGAAACCATTATACATTAAAAAAAGAAAAAATAAAAAAAAAGGAAAGCCAGAAAGAAAAAAGAGCATTTTTGAATTCCGATTTGTGCTCTAGGTGATGAACTTCCTTTTTCCCATTCTAGGCTGCTCTGTGGTAGTCACTCCTCTTTCAGAACGACTGTTTGACCAACTCTTTTACAAAGCCGCCTGCCTCCCTCTGGGGATACGCTCAAACAACTCAAGGATTGCTTCAGCCAGAAGCACTTTCACACAGCTGGAGCCAAAATTGCCCCAAGGAAGATCTAAATCATATTGGATGAGAGTTTTGATGGTGCTTTTACAGGGGTCAAAATTTCACTTCCCAGATGGCAATAGAACAGCCAATCTAGGAGAATTTTGTCTTCCAGGACAACTTCCTGGAAGCATGAAATCATCCCATAGCTAGCTGGACACATGTTGAGGGTCATAAAACACTTGGCCTCAGTGTATTCAGTCTTGATTTACACAGTCTTTCTATGTGGGTTTTTCTGTTTGCTCCATGACTTCCTTTATTTTTTATAATTTTCACAATAATTGATATTTCAGAGTAAGTCTTAGGTTTCAGACATCTGCTCTCAGAAATCATAAAAGCATGAGTCTTGTTTAGGAGCTTCCAACAGCTGTTTAAGAAGGGCATTATGAAATGGACAATGATTAAGAATAAAGAATATTTTGACCTCCTCACGATGGAGAAGCATCCAAACTTTCAAGAGTTCCCTTAAATGGCCATTAGAGATTGCTGAGGATAAACAATGTTTACAGTATAGAAAATTACTGTATTACTTGAAAAGTCTCTAATTAGAAATAATGTGCCAGCATCCATAAATATTTAAGGAAACAAGAGTGTGGAACTCATATAATCATTGAGTGGCTTGGGTTGGAAGGGACCTTAAAGATCATTTAGCTCCAACTCCCCTTCCATGGGCAGGGACACCATTACATAAAAAATCCCAGCGAAGACATCACATAAAATAAATCAGATGGAAAAGTAACAAATGGAAGAGAAAGAAATTGAGAACAAATTAATGGAATTCCTTCACAGGGAATGTGTTCTGCAAATGGCATCCTGAATCCTCATGAGCTTTGTGCCTTGTTGGCATCCCCCTACTTCTGAAGGGGGAGACACAGATTTCCCAATAATCCCTCTTTTCCATCGCCTTCAGACTGTCCACATCACCTTCAGTTTCATTTTGGAAAAGCTGAACACACTGCTACTCTCATGCTACTCTCCCACTCTTTTCTTCCCACCCACACTATTTCTAAAATATGTCTTGCATCCTCTCTCCTAATTGGGGTTTTGACAAAGCAGTAGAAGGAAGTAGTGTATTATTTTGTTTACTTTCTTTCATTGAGATGTGGCTTTCTGACAACAAAGTTGGGCTTGTTTTGGGAGTCATCCACCAGTAAGACTTGATCAAACCTGTTGCATCCTGAAGCAATTGTGCAAACTAGATTTATGGCTGCTGCAACCTAATCACAAGCAAAAACATGTAGGTGAGCTGTAATTATCAACAGTTTTGCCATCTGATAACATTTACTGTAAATAGAAAATTACCAGAAGCAAATGAGTGGAAGCTTTTTCTTTTTTTTTGAGTAACTGACTACTGACTTCTCCCTGTAGTTGCACAAAAATTTCATCTCCACCAGAGAATCTATCCTGAACATTTTTCTTCACTGGATGTTGGAGGCTGAATTTCTGTATTCTCCTTCAGCACTGGAAGTACTTGAGACCCAACTGATAAAATTTCTGAAAAGGATGAGAGTAAGGGCTGGTTCATCAGGTATATGCCAAAGTTTGTCTGAAAAAAAAGCAAAATGTTCATTAAGGTGCAACATCTGATTGCCTGTTAGAGCAACCAGATCTATAGAGGATCTCACAACCCAGATATGTTTCGAAGAAAAATATTGCTTTAAGAAAAGAAGGTATGTACTATGTCCATGTAATTAAGAACATTCTTAACTCATTAATTGTAATAGACCAGTAAACAGAAGCTAATGTGTGCTATTCAAGGAGAATAGCTTAAATAAGTGGATAAATAACAGAGTATTTAATAATGAGCTCCATAGGATCATATATGTAATTCATACTCCCTCATAATCTTGTTATTTAATGTCTGCTCTGGCTCCTTGACAAATACAGTTAATGTATTGTCACAAACAAAGGCTCTGCAGCATGGGAACAGTGCTATGTTCCAACAGTGAGGAAGTCTTGCATCTCCTACCATGAATTACTTGCTTTGTTAACAGAAATTTTTTCTGCCTAGCCTCTGTTAGTTTCCCTTCATTTGTTTCTATGAATATTTTAGTATTTTTCACAGAAAATATTCAGAAAGTTTATTTTATTGTTGCTCCCACTTGTTAAGCGTCATTATCTGCGAATCCATCCTGCATAAATATTAGAAATACTTAGAATATGTCTTTGGGATACCAAGTAATAAAGAAAAGAAGAATGGAATATCCACTTTGCCCACTGACCATGCAAACCTCACAGGTGCCAAAGACCTGATCTGAGTGTCTGCATTGTTACACGAGGTCTTGATTTCAAGCAGTTGAGTGTTACAGTTGTGGGTGTGATCAGGAAATGTCACAGGAAGAGACTGGTGTGATTTTATTTTCCAGAAGTGGAGAACTTAGAAATAAGCAAGAAAAAGATTTGTCCTCTCACGACAATATTTTCCAAAGAATTAGATAAGAGTTAATCAAAATATATGTAAAGTAGAAAAAAAAAAGAAACATTGAAGATCACTGTGTTAAATTGATAACAGATTTTTAGACTTCAGAAAGTGTTTGCTCTTTAAACTGAGAACCTTGGAACTGAGAATACTGGGAATATTCCCAATTAATATTGGGAACCCAATATTAATTTTCTTGTCTCTTTTTGCAGGCTCAAAAAACAAGTATTTTGCTTTGGTAGGCTACAGACAAAATGTACAAGTCATTATGAAGTATAAAGTAAATAAACAAGCAAACAAAATTACCCCCCAAAAATTTCTATTATCCTTTTCTATTTCCTGATTACATTTACTGCCATTGTTCAGATTAATGATCCTGCAATTGAGTGAATTACATTAAGAGCAGATTAAAAAAAATAGTAAAAGGGATTGCAATAAAGAAAAAAAAATAGATGAATTTAAGGGAGCATATTTCACAGACTAAATATGAAGGCAGTATGTTGTCTCCTATTCTTGCACCGTGTAATTAAATAAAGATGCAGCAATGAGGTAACACAGAACAGGTTTTAGTCTTTGAAAAATCCATGAGAGGTTAGGTTTGAGACCCACTCCCAAGTAAGAGAGATGCTGTAAAGCAGAGATCACACCCTGAATTTAGGTCTTTTTGTTTCCTTTGTAATCCTAAACATCAATGAGAAAAATAGGCCCTGAGCTTAGGTATTTTTGGCTACCTCTGCTCTTCCTTCATCTCACTGGCATGTGACATGTAGAGGGCATGAGCTGGACCCATCAGCTCCATCCTACTGCTGGCACTTTCTGGGTACTGGTGGTTTTAGTGGTGTCAATGCTTGGTGGATGTAATGATGTATTTTTCAGCCTTGTGGTTATTAAGCTGGATTCACCTCCTATACTCTAACGCAAAAACGACAGTTGCCATGATTTTGTATCTTTAAAAAAGTCAGGCAATTATAAAACAAATATTGTAAAATTAATAGCAGTTCATGCTACACCACATTTCACACAGGAAGGAATTTTATAACTCATCCATGTAAATGAGCTTATTTGATGCATGACAAATTATTTATATTTACTGTATTGTCATCTTGATGTATCTTAAAATGAGGCTAAAA
Organism: Donacobius atricapilla; assembly: GCA_013397315.1. NCBI lineage: Eukaryota > Metazoa > Chordata > Aves > Passeriformes > Mimidae > Donacobius > Donacobius atricapilla. Next base: position 280,100 of record WBMY01004607.1, read on the forward strand.
TAAATCTGGGCAAATTGTTCACTGTGAAGAATTTAATTTACCCATTGTTGTTGTTGAAAACCATTTAGCAGGATTTTTTTTTTAATGCACCTTAAAACATTCAGAATTATTTAAGAAAATGCATGTCTGAATGCATCTTGTCTTCAGGAGTTCTGAAATACTGTTTTAATACTAGTCCTTAGTATTTTTCTCCTCTGGTTAGGCATCTAAAGTCTCAGTGTTTTTTTCAGTAAGTAATACCTAAGGAGTTTCCAAGGTGATGATATACTGATGGTATACATATTTTAGTAATAATGCCGGTTTGGAATTGCTGACTTTTTTTTTTTTTTTTTTTCCTGGTGAATGTTCTTAAACCCAAAATTTAGCCTGTGATTTCCAGAAGTGGATTTAACATCTTTTAAGGAAATTTCCCTGTTTTTTCAATAATTACAAATAATGATTCAGCAAGTACTGATAATAGCAATCACACACACACCCCTGCCAAGCAACCACAAAAGCTGCATCTGCCACTTCAGCTTTGTTTCAGGAGAAGGACAAAATGTAGAAATCGGCTCTTCTCACATTTCTGATGAAAAATGAGGCTTTCAGATGCAGAGATTACAGCCTGCAGTTACTACAATGAACCGTATAATCTCTGCCTGCTGCTGCTACCTTTTCCTGACTTCAAGGACATCTTATTCTGCATATAATCTTCCCAGAACACACCAAGAACTGGGCAGGGAGTTCAAGACTGTGAGCTCTGTGGCTTTATCTGGCAGTTGAAACTCTTCCCACTACTGCAAAATGTTACGGGAAAAAAAAATTTAAAGCTTCTTGATTAGGAAAAAGCAGACCACTTCAGTGCTGGGATAAATAGAGAGAACATACATATTCTTGCCAACAGTGAATCATATGATAGTCATCACACTCACTTAAAGGAGGAGCTATGAAATGCTGTCATTCTTGCATGTTGTTTCAAGTTCATTTACTGGATCAACAATAATATAGTCTGCTCAGAAATTCACTGACAGAGAAATACCCTGTGTGCACAATCCCCTTTTGTAAGACAGAAACTTGAGGGGCTCCATCTGCCAAAGGTCTGAGGTGAGATGCCTTCAAGCTACAGCTCCTTAAGAATCAGTTAACACAGACTAGAACCTGGTAGAGAAATACCCTGCTAGAATGTGTAACAAGCACATAAATCATACTGCATGCTAATACTAAGCTTTGGACGGATGAGTTCTAGATTTTGCCCCCAGATGTTGCTCTCAGCTGCCATATCCCAGCAGACAAATTTACCTGTCCAAGTCTGATCATTTATTCACGGAATAACACAACCTCCCTCTCATCCAAAGATTTGGGAGATGCAATTATTAAAATTGATTTTTTAATGTAATAATGTTTGATTAGCTTTAGAAATACTAGAACCTAAAGCCTTACAAAATAAAAGAGTGGAAGTACTTTTGACATGCTGATTTTTTATATTGGAAAAGGTGATATTTTTAAGCTGGTGTCAATAATACCCCATATTATTCTGTTGAAACTATCTGGACTGTAGAATGTTTCCTTAAGAACTGATTTTCCTTTGCTCCACCTTAAATAAATGCATTTTCCTGTTCAGCCACCAATGAGAAAAGAGAACTATATTATTTTGGAGGCCTATTAATTACAACAGTCACTGTTCTCAAATGTTCCAGATATTTGAATGAAAAGCATTGCATGGTGTAAAGCCCTGCATTACTATGAAAATAATGATAGTGACGCATCAGATATGAGAGGTCATTTGCTATCCTTGCTAACATTCAGTAAGCCATCCAAAGGCATGGCATCTAATTCTGCAGGAAAAGAAGCTCTCCCAAGGCACAATGAGATACATAAAGGAGGATCAACAGCCCCCAGGAAACAAAACAAGCCTTTTTGAGTATGAAGGCATGCGCAAACATAATGGATTTCCCTTGATGTACTGCTATCCATACATTTAGACCAGGGGAGACTGCTAATGAAATAATTCCCTTTGCTACCTTGACAGCAAGACCCAGCTTATAGCACTGCTGCAAATCTACCCACAGGGCTTCTGCTATCATTAGCGCTAAACGGCATCTGCAAAACACCAAAAAGAGGCAGGAATTCTGTGTTCTCCCTTTTCCATCCATGTGCGTTTTGCATCAGGTGGTGAGGCATGTGAAACAGCATGTGGCCATTTGCTTAATGGAGTTATCTAGTCTTTCCTAATCTCCTGCAGTAACAGAGAGCACTCTGTCACACAAGGAGGGCTCATCTTTCCTTTCCAGTCAAAAATTACAGAAGGAATCCTTTATGAGTGTTTCTTCAGAAAGCAGAGCATAAGTTCACTTTATAGAGCTGTTTGCATTTTATGTCAAGCAGTGACATGAAAGATTTCATAAAAAGTAGCTGGCAAGGCTTCAGCACCATGATTTACATTTATCAGGAAAGACGCAAATTGCTTGTGTGGCTAGTTACAGTAGCTGGTTCCGATTTTCAGCTGCAATCCGTGTATGCAAATGCTCCATCTTTCAGTTTGAAGCATCAGGTTCTCAGAGTCTCAGAGGAATGGAGAAAAACAGGATTTTAGAAATAAATATCGAACTACCTCCTACAAGCCTTACATTATTTAGCTCATTACTGAAGTTCATTGGCAGCGCTGCTATTTGGGCTACTTGTTTGATAAATTTCAATGTAATTTTTTCAGGTTCGTGTTTTTGGAAAAAAACCAAATAAAGTGATAAATATTGACATCTGGCTCTCTTTTCTATGCGCAGTATCTTCAATGTTTTGGCAACCAGCTTGCTACAGCAGCTTTCCAAAAACCTGGGAAATTATCTTAAATCTTATTTTTCTGCAACAGGTGTTTTTTTTTGTAGTTTGAATTAGATTATTGACAGATGGGAGCAAACACTGCTGAATTCCTTCACTGAATCTGCATCTGATTTAAAAAAAAAAAAAGAAAAAAAAATTCCATTAGATGACTCCTTAGCAGAAAAGCACATGGTAGAGATATGAGTCACCAAAGGATTAGCTCTGCGATTTAACACAGTCACATGAACTTGGTGTTCTTTCTCCCCACTGTGAGCTGTGAAAGGTTTGAATCAATGTCCTCTGTTAGGTCTGCTGAGCACACTAAAAATGCCGTAGTCCCTCCTGGGTGCTGCTCACTGATAATCAGCAGGTGCCCACCACCACAGAGGTGACCTGCAGAAGGGATGGGCTTAGAGGTCTTCTCAGAACAGACCTACCCTATTCTCAGAACAAAGCTACCGGTTCAAACTCTCCCTATCAATTGTCAGCTAAGCCAGAGGACTCACCCTTACTCAGAGTAGAACATGTTCACAAGACCCCATCTGCCAGAAGTGCTGAAGGCTGAGAAAAAATAAAAAAAGGCTGAATGCTCATGTCTTTGCAGCGTGAATATCAGCGCAACCGAGGGAGAGAGAGCTCTCCCCCGCGCTGATCAGCAGCGCTTGCCTCGCCTCGCCGTGTGGCTTTTATCAGGCGCCAGCTGCTTCTCCAGAGGCTGGATTGCTCTCTTTGCCTTAGCCCTGTTTGAACGAGCCACTTGGTTCTAGCAGTGCATCAAGAAAATCTCTTCATTGTTGAGTTAATCAGAATGAAAGAAGAGCTCATCTTTGATGTGGGAAACATGCAGAAGATGCTTAGCCTCTCCTGAGAATCTGCATCCTGAGTAAGGTTTTGTTGCCATTTTCTCGCTGAGTGCAGACAGCTTTCTCTCTACAGAGGTTTCAAGTCATAATCCAGTAAAACCCATATGGACAGAAAAAGTCCTCTGCATATTACACCTCATGGGGCAACAGGAAGCATCCCTGTCCTGCGCGCCCAGATGTGCTCTGAAGTGTCCTAAGTGCCCAAATGGGCTCTAAAGTGTCCCAGATGTTGCAGCTGTGGCTCACCATTACTTGGAAAGGGCCCCTGTCTCCAGGCTACCATGGTGGCCAGGAGCTCACCTCACAAAGGCCCATGTTCTGTGGTGACCTGGAGCAGAGCCTGCTGTGCAAGCCTAAGTCACCTCAGGTCAGCGGGAAGCTGTGCCTTGACAGCTGGCCCTGCCTGTACCTCTCCCCAGCTCACTGCACTGGGCTGGCTCCGACACAGAGGCAGAGGAGCTATTCACCAAGGATAACAGCCGACAGAAAGAAAGCCCTTTGTTTGCTTAATGAGTCACTGAGACAAATCAATTTATTAGGTTTTTTTTTTTTTTTTTGTCCAAACATAGAATGCAGTATTTGTAACTTGTTTGTGCATTGTCTGGTTGAATGATTTTCAGCCTATTTGTTATTGCTCTGTGTCGGTGCTGTGGCTGTCTCTGGTGTTTGGTGGGTACTGGCAAGGCTCCCGAGCCTGAGACACTTTAACAACAGAAGCTTAACCAACAGGAAGCAATGAATTTTGAATAAGGATTTTCAGCTAAATAAATACATATGAGGAGATTTGTTGGGCTTTTGGGATGTCAAACTGTCTAGCCATCATCTGAGCGCTCTCAATTTCAAGAAGCAATGCAACCTTAGGAAGCAGGACCTCAAATAAACACATGTATTTCACATTTACTTTCTGGTCACTTTCCTAAGCAATTATGCCCCACTTTGACTATATTCACGTCTGCTCTGTTTTCCCTGCTAACTAATTTCTCAGGGTAAGAATAAAGTTTAGTCTTACATGCCAACTGTATAATTTCAAACAGTTTCTGATTTTTCAGCCCGTTTCTTTTCTTAAAAGACATCAGTGCATCAGCTTGTGTTTTTAAGACCAAAAAAAACGCTCTGTAAAGAAGTACATACTTAAGAAAAGCAAGCACAGTTAAAACTAATGCATATTAATAAACCATTTCTGAATAAAAAATGTATTGAGCATTTTATAGAAATAAACCATGCCATATCTGGGTTGTAAGTGCATCCTCTTTTTACAGAAAAAATCCAAATGGTAACAATTTAACGGTGAATATTCTCTCAGCAGATATTTCACTACCTATGCAATAAAGTCACCTTTCATTACAGATATTTTGAAGTACTGTACTGACCTTTCTACCTCTGGCAGCAGACAGGGACTGCAGAATTTCTTTGTTTCGTTCCCCAGACTGTTGATCAATGCAGATTATTTGACATCTGCTACATGGACCCACAACCTGAAATTTTAGTTAAAGAAAGTTCATGGCTGTTCATCAAAGCAGTACTGCATTGAGCAGTACAAGCTAACGACCATCATAATATCTTAAACACATACCTTTTGCATACTTTTCCTGTGGTTTTTAAAGCTCTCATTATGTAAAAGGTCAAGTCTGTTCACCTAATGTAGTAGGTCTACTTGCAAAAGTCTCACAGAATTTTTAATTCACTTTTTTTCTTTTCTTAAGGAAAACTTTCTCAGAGACAGAATCTGAGAAATACCAGACATTTACATATTTGTATTTCCTGATGGCTTCACTTCTGTGGGTTAGCAGGGCTGCTTGCCCAAAGAATACAAAATTAAGCCAATGCCTCAGGATTCAACCCAAGGAGGATTTTCTTGGGACTGTTTTAGTGCAGCTGAAATGCACATTTCTCAAATGCATGGCACTTCTAGATACTCAGAATGTAAAATATTTAAATATACTTTAAGTTTACCTAATCAGAAGAAGTAACTCATCCTCTATCATCTCTTACAAATGATGCTAACATCATATGTAATTGTTCTTAAAGTAAACCGTTGTTTGAACTAAAGTATGTTTCTTTTGGGGGGGAAAAAAAAAACAACCCTGCAACAAATTTCTTCTTAGAGCTTTAAAATGGAGAAGGATGACATATTGAACTTTCACTTAACACTACATCCCTAACTTTAGCAAAACTGTACTTTACAGAAATTACATCTTACAGTACCTTAGTATACACATTCTACTTTTATAAAATGTGCCATAAATTTCAAATAGGGCAGATAATTAAACTGCACACTTCAAACATTTTATGTGCTGATCTGAAGTGATGTTTCAGATTTTTGAGATGCATCTAGACTGCTTGTATAACTCTTCAGCATAATCATCAACACCAAACATCAGCTCTTTTAGAAAATAATTTTCCACAGCTCTTATTCTTTTGTTAAAAGAACAAGAAGACAGAGAAGGAAATATTTTTTCCCTGCTTTATTTTGTTCAACAGCTTCTAACATTTTTGTGGCATAAAGAAACATTAGCATAATTTCTACTGTTACTACATCAGTATCTGAAAACGGACCTAGCAGAGATGGGAAAAGGCAATGCAAGTTGCATAAGCCTTTCTATTTTTGCCTTGTATTCCTAAAGTTCATCAATGTCAGAAATAGGAATGCCTTTTATTTTGTAGTTTTACAGTAACTTATCAACAGGATCCTCAGCTGAACTCGCCAGTGTAACTCCAGCCTCCGACAAGCTATACACTACGGATTTTGTCCTTTGTGTTCCTCATTTCTTACTTATAGGAAATTTTCCTCGATTTTCTGTAACTCATTTTGCAGCTTACAGATCAAAGCACACACACATAAGAAGAGAGAAGGTAAGTAATTATTTTCCACCCTTGCTGAAAAAGTTTCTCACAGCATACTGACCAGAATAAAAAAGGAGTGATGCCTATCACAACTTCTAGATTCGACCTCACTACTCCTGTCATTCAGACTTATCCAAGAATTTCTAAGAAAACAATGAATAAGCCACTTTCATATCCCGGGCAAAGCATCTTCAAATACATATTTCATATCTCTTGGACAGAAAAATTCAGCAAAATATTTAATACAAGTGTGCATCATTCCCTTAGGCATCGTGTGTAGCTTTTACAGATTCTTTGTTAAGAGTTTTTCTTGAAAGAATGTATTTACAAACAAGGCCTGACTCTTCAGAATTTTCCTTACAGCATAAAGGACATTATGTTGTTAGCTATGATAGGAAGCACAACATACCAAAAAACCCTACCAGGCTTGAATTAGAAACATTCCTTGGGTGAAGACTAGGATAAGATGTATACAATAGTGGGCAGTAGACCATGAGTGTTCACTCGAATTCATGTCCAGTTTTTGGCAATCAGTTGCTTGATTTGCAGTAATGTGAGGTTACATTTGGACTACGGTACTTAACAGTAGTAAGTATTCTCTGCTGATGTGCTGGCTAAATATCTGCTGTAAACTCTGCCTCAAAAAAACTGATTATTATTCAGTTCAGATAGATAAATGCAAGAAATGCTATGAATTATGAAATTCAATAAAAGTGTGGAGAAATATGGCAAAACCTCTTAAATATATTGAAGTATGTTTGTCACAGGACACATCACTTTGTTTTTTGTACACACTTCATAAATTTCACCTGCACAAAATGTGCTGCCCATATTCTAGTCAAAGCCTTGCAAAAATTGGTTTGTCTCCAGGAATCAAAATGCTTTGCGATACACTATGGACAAGAGAGAAAAGGTCACACCTGGAATTGCAAAGCACCTATTGAAATCTCAGCCCACTCTTCCTCTTCAAAGGACTCTGGTGCACTGATGACAATGTTGGCACGGAAACGTTGGATCAATTCCTCTATTTCCAATGGCTCCTTCAGTCTGTCTCACAGAGGTGACAGAACAAAAGAAAAAATAAAATTATTAACTGATTTTGCACTAGATGTTTGTGCTGTAAGAATCTGGTGGCTCATGTGATTAGCAAATGCATCTCCAGAATAACCTGGACCAAGTTTTACTACAATGGCTATGGAAATGGCACAAGGTATTCAACTATAATTTGTAACCTCTCAACTATGATATGTAATTCTCTAAGTGGCTTCTTCAGAGGTGTAACCTGGAAATGTAGGTACGAAAACATGTAGACAGGTGATTGTGAACCATGCATATGGGAAAATTCCCTATTGTTATCAATGTAAGGCTATTAACAAATAAAAAAATCTTTCCAGTTAATAATAATTTGACTTGTTAAATATTGTAGAAATAGAAGCTTCTAGAACCAAAGGCAAATAAAATTTTATTTGGTACATGCTGCAATGTCAGAAGGGACAAAACCAGCAGTTCCTGAAGGTGAAAAAGGCCAGTAAAATAATTTTATGAGAGAATATATCCCTCATATTATTATTATTTGCCTTTGGGAGGCAGCAGATTGCACCAGATGATACGTGTTTTTAAAAAAATTAATATTTGTGTGGTGGTATCTCCCCCTCTTTACAAGCATTTGAGCTGCCAGAGTGTAGATTTGTGTCAGTGTGGAGAATGCATATGAGACAGAAAGAGCAGCAGCCTGCATACAAATATCAGAAATCTTGATGAATCTTCGAATTGGCATTCTTCACTCTTCTTCTAAAGGAGAACTTGAACGGTACCAGAAAAAAAACCCCAAAAAACAAAACAAAACAAAACAAAAAAACAACCCCCAAAAAACAAACAAAAAAACCCAACACTAAAATTTGCCAGAGGGTTCTCTCAGTGCCACTGTTAGTGGAGAAGAACACTTCTTTTTGCATTAGCTTTTAAGGGCATGAACCATTTTT
>WBMY01004607.1:288687-366578 GCA_013397315.1 Donacobius atricapilla
TGCCCCAATCTCCCCCCCCGCCCCCCCCAAAAAAAAAGAAAAAAGTAAGCACGTACAGTTTAAAATATATTTTATATGGAGAAAAAACATGCAAAATCAAAGTACAGGGAAAACTTCACATCAAGCAATCAAGCAGCCTTGGCAGAGGAGGCTTGTTAGGTAAAAAAAAAACCAAAAAAACCCCCCAAAACAACAAAACAAAACAAAACAACCAAGAAAAACCCCAAACTTGGTTTTATTTAAAACAGTCTGGATGATCTTCTCTAGCAGACAAAAGTGCGTAAGGATAAACTGCCTGTGAAGTCTTTCAGTCTAACCACAGAAGCCCAGCTCCACCAAGCCTTGGTGTTCACAAGGGTTCCAGCAGCCTGGGGGTAGAAGGTGGGCAGGATGGGAAGCTGCAAGGCCTCAGGTTTTCCCTCAAGATCCCACAGGTAATCCCATGGCTGAGACACAATGAATGCAGGAGGTGGGAGCCAACAGGAAGAGTAGATTATGCCAGTGCTCACACAAACAAGGAGGAAAATAGCAGTTACTTGTGAACACGTTCAGTTATGCTGCTGTGCTTCCCAGCTTTGTTGTGGGGTCTTGGAGCTTGGCTGCTGTGCAGCCAAGTTTTTGATGTGTTTTGCAAAATATAAGTGCCTGCCATCCCAGCCTGAATCGGAGGGGGCATCAAAAGCCCCAGTAATGTCAGAGCTGGGCCTGCAGTGTCCTGACACAGCTGCTGAAAAAAAACCCCTTCAAGCTTCTACTAATCTACCCCTTGCTGCTGAACTCAAAGACTACAATACCCCTNTACCAGAAAAAAAACCCCAAAAAACAAAACAAAACAAAACAAAAAAACAACCCCCAAAAAACCAACAAAAAAACCCAACACTAAAATTTGCCAGAGGGTTCTCTCAGTGCCACTGTTAGTGGAGAAGAACACTTCTTTTTGCATTAGCTTTTAAGGGCATGAACCATTTTTGATACTCCATAAACTAGTCTGACAACTTTGGGATATGATATCCTACAGCAGAGGTAGAAACTTGGATAAGCAGTGAAGAGAGGCATTTCTNGGCTTGTTAGGTAAAAAAAAAACCAAAAAAACCCCCCAAAACAACAAAACAAAACAAAACAACCAAGAAAAACCCCAAACTTGGTTTTATTTAAAACAGTCTGGATGATCTTCTCTAGCAGACAAAAGTGCGTAAGGATAAACTGCCTGTGAAGTCTTTCAGTCTAACCACAGAAGCCCAGCTCCACCAAGCCTTGGTGTTCACAAGGGTTCCAGCAGCCTGGGGGTAGAAGGTGGGCAGGATGGGAAGCTGCAAGGCCTCAGGTTTTCCCTCAAGATCCCACAGGTAATCCCATGGCTGAGACACAATGAATGCAGGAGGTGGGAGCCAACAGGAAGAGTAGATTATGCCAGTGCTCACACAAACAAGGAGGAAAATAGCAGTTACTTGTGAACACGTTCAGTTATGCTGCTGTGCTTCCCAGCTTTGTTGTGGGGTCTTGGAGCTTGGCTGCTGTGCAGCCAAGTTTTTGATGTGTTTTGCAAAATATAAGTGCCTGCCATCCCAGCCTGAATCGGAGGGGGCATCAAAAGCCCCAGTAATGTCAGAGCTGGGCCTGCAGTGTCCTGACACAGCTGCTGAAAAAAAACCCCTTCAAGCTTCTACTAATCTACCCCTTGCTGCTGAACTCAAAGACTACAATACCCCTGATCTCCTTGCCTTCAACCCGCTTGGGCTCATGTCCACAATACCTCACTGCTCTTGCACCTCTCCCAGCCCTCAGAAATGCTTATAATTACTTGGCAACATGTATCTGAGTAAATTTCCATTATTTCTCCTCCCACAAAACATGCATTGGTTGGATGGAATGGCAGGTACCTTCATCCTGCAAATCCCAACACGAATTTGTTTTGAAAATCAGTGTAATGTGCCAAAATCAGCCTAGGTGCTTTGGATTTTCACAGCAGCAGGCTCTGTGAGGAAGAATGTGCTACCTATATTTAACAGGCAAACCTGAAAATTAATATTTATATCCTCAAGGTTATATTTCTAACAAGAACATCTGAGCATTAGGCCAGGCCATAGGGATTTTCATGGAGGTGACCTGTAATGGAAGCACCAGAGAGACAAATGTCTGCAGGTACAGGTCGCCCTCTAACAGTATACTACATTCTAATTTTTAATTGAATTGCTGTTCCTGTTTTAGATCACCTCTCAAGAGCCAAGTGCAAACTGGAAGACTAGTTTTTACTTACGGAAGATACAAAGTGAAATTATGAAAACTTAATTGAAAATTGAAATTGTTTTGTAAAACTTAGCAGGTTTCCATTAATCAAAACCAAACCCACATGCCAAGGCACTAAATAATACTTTCTAAAGACCCTCCAATATTTAATAAAGACCCATAAGTGCAGTTCCTGAAAGTACATTGGATAATTCAATATTTGGAAAGTTCATACACCATGATTTGGTAATGGTGAAGAATGAGGATGCTGCATAACTGAATTTATTTCTCCAGCACCTGGAGAAGGCACTGCATGGCAAAACACATGGAAGGGAGGACACTTCCAACTCATGCTTGGGAGTGTCACACAGTGGGAAGCAAGATGCTTCTCAGTCATCACTGCAGCTCTGGTCACTTCTGGAGTTTCCTTTGAGGAAAGGGAGATTACAAGCCTAGTTGTGCTGGAAGATATTAGGTGTAAAATCAGTGTATCATCTGATGCTGAATGTTTTACTGAAGTTCCTTGTTCTCCTTTCTCCTCACTTGCTGCTTCTTACTCCTCATCTTCGCAGTCAGATCCCATATCTGGAAGGTTCCTCACTGAGTCATACCATGGAAAAAGCCCATCCTGAGTAAAGGATGTCTGCAACAAGTGTCCTCCCAGTGAGATGTAACCCAGGCAGTCAAGCCTCACAAGAGGGTATTAATTGCCACTGAGAAAAGGTAGAAAAAACACTGAGAGATGGACTGATTCAAACCTTTTCTACACACATTTCTCATGATATTCTAAAAATGCCCAACTGTTTTCTCTTAAAGGAGGAAAATCTTCAGACAATGCAAGCTCCAGTGGTCTTAGTGATGTTTCATTCAGTCATTGGTTTTAAATCCTGAAGCTATATATATATATCCCCCTGCAGATATATAGATACATATATTCCTCTTCTACCCAATGCAGGAATTTTCAGTGCTTGGTGGGTGACTAAGAGGAGAGAAGATGACTCCAGGAAGAAGTAAGTGAGAAGTTTTCAGAGACAGGAGAAGGGCGCTCAGAGACAAATGCTGGGGGTGTGGGATGCACAGACATAATGGAGACCTTGAGGGAAGACTATTTGTGGAATTTGAACCTTTTCTAGTTATATTCAAGGAACAAAAATTTCCTATAGCCAATATATGAAAATTTGGTTGGTAATGCATTTGTTATCTTTGAACAATGGACTGACTCAGTGTTTCATTTGCTGCTTCTGTGTCCCACTTTTGTATAAGTAAAGTCAAATTAAATTAAGAAATAAAGTTAATTCAGTCCTGACAGTACTTTTAAAGTATTTCTGTTGTGCACATTTACTCTAAATCTTAATAAGTCCCATGGGAGAGAAATAGTTCAGCCAGTAGTAAGACTTTGTATTTTTACCTGCCATACAATTTATGTTGAGAAAACCTATTTATCCTTGTTCTTCTGACAAACAGAAATTGGCTGGTTCTCAATAATATCTTTGAACCAAATAATTTGACAAAAAATCAATTTAAATTTTTCTAAAGATGATTGGTAGACAGATGATGCTCATGTGTTTAATCCAAATTTTCAGAAATCATAAAATAATTAGTTATTATAGCAGTTTAGTAGCTATATATTTTTTGAATGTTGAAAAGTAACTGTCTCTAAATTTCCACTTAAAACACCTATATTGGCATCTTATGGCAAGATTCTGGAATCCGAGATCACTGAGAGACATTTGGAGACAGAAGCATCTTACCTTGCAGAAATGTGTTCCTTCAGCTGCAGAATGCTTGCTACATTTATCAGGAGGTATTGTGCTTGATTCACAAGAGAGAGTGAGATGTTAGTAGCAGATGACAGACCTAAAAAAAAAAAAAAAAATCCAAGATTCTAAAATGATCATAAAAAATAGTAATTTCACCTTGTCTTTCATTTGACCTCTTACTCATTCTCATTACTAGTTTATTCATTTGGTTCCAGGCGCTAAGGAAATATTCCAAGGATGGCCTCAAACCTTCAAATGATAATGATGTGATGCAGTTAGAAAATGAGATAGAGTTGAGATTTTACCAAATTTGTAAAAAAGTTTACAAGAGCAATATCTATGCATTTTCAATGCTCTTTCAATTTTTTTTTATAATGAAATGTAATCTCTGAATAAATTCTTTGATTCCTAGATTTTTCACGATTTTTCCAAATGGTCTTTGAGTTTCCAGACAAAATCATGGTCATGATGATAACTTCCCCCCAGATACTGGCGCATCTGTATATTTCCATCAAATTTAACAAGTAGAAGGATAGCAAAAAGTCAGTTTGGGTATAAACATAATGACTAGATCAATACTGGATAACTCTCAGCCTTTATCAGGGTACCTATATACTCAGTGTTAAGTCCATGAGCCTGATGTTTGCATGAGGAATCATGTTACTAAATATTTTTAATGACAACATACCTTTTGTATTTTTCTGATGAGATTTGCTTTTCACATCTGAACTTTGTCTTATCAAGCGACATGGACGACCAAGAAATGTAGAGAGCCAGCTAGCTATTCTTTCTCCACAGTCACACGTTTTTACCCTATTACAAGAAGAAAGGAAGTTTAAATTTGATTCCCCAAACAGTAATTTGCAAAACAGAAGTCAAATTGTGAAGGTGTTTATTCTGCTTCCTTCAATATAAAGTACAGAATCCATATTGTCTGATGAATGTCTGATATGAAGCTGTGCATGACTCTAACTCCCCATTTCCTCAACCTTACTCTGTTCCTCTTGAAGTCGACTTTCACAAGATCTAATTTAGTTTAGTATGGAAAGTTACCGTGGAATAAAGGATTAATCATAATGCTGAAGACACTGACTCTGAAGTACAATAAGTGGTTGCCCATATAACATTATAATACAGTATTATGAAATAGTCACACTCTGGTCTGTACTGTTTACTAAAAACAGAGAGGAATGATCTGAGTTCAATTTAAGATTGCTCTGCTGTGTGTAATTTTTAATGATCCCATCAGGTACAATGGTGTTACTTCTCTAATTTAATTCATGTTAGTACAGACATTTAACATCAAAACATGGCTCCACTAACAGAGATCAAGTATCTCTCTAAAGATGATTTCCATTACTTGTAAAATGTCTAGTGAGTTATGCAAGCTGGCAAAAAAATTACCTTCTTTACCCAGATATAATCTTTCCTAGAGGGACTTTGAAATCATCTCTCTCAATCCAAGAATGCCACAGATCAGACCACTGGAAATTGATCCATATTTGACATTAAATTCCTCAGCCCTGAGTAAACTTAGTGTCAATATTCCAAAATCCAGATGTGTAGTTTAAATCAGCTGCCTGGGTTCCACTCACAGATAATGGAAAGAAGCAAGTAGTTCCTATCTATATTAGATTAGACCTCAGGATGGGATGACTTACTGTGGGAATCTTCAACTCTCTATTGACTACATAAAGAGATTTGACTGATACCTAACTTTAAATGTAAGAGGAAAGTGAATTCTTACGCTGATGTGGGGAGGATTCCTGTAGCAAGGAAAGTGAAGTAGTCATGTTCCTATGCTCACCTAATGTTATACCCTGCCAAAGAAGTTTATCTGCATGGAAACCTGCTTTGTCAAACAAGAAAACAGCTACTCGCAGCAAAAGGTGCTAAGCCCCAGGATTGAGAGGAAGTCGCTTGGCTTTACAAAATGCTCCATGGGTCCAACGGAATTACACAGGTACAAAGCCAGCAGAAATGAAACCAAGGAGATTTTATAATCGTGCATTGATCAGACACCTCTTCTGGGCTTGTTCTAGATTTTGAATTATGCTGCAGCTCTGTATCCCTCTCCCCACTCAGAGTAAACAGACGTCAACCACAGTTGCACCTAGCCAGCGATGCCCTAGAACTGCAATGGTGTTCTGGTATGAGTATGGGATGCAGGCACTGTGTCAAGAAAGAGGCCAAAACATGAGTGTCCACATGAGATTTCTCAGTCTGAACTGTGCCCTTGCCTGCCACTGTATTAGGGAGAAGGCTGTTAATGAGAACACATGAATCTTCCATGATAACAGTGCAGGAGAAACAAATTCCTCCAATGTTTTTTTCCACCTTCACAGAGGTACTAGGGGTGTTTAAAATCTCTCCTGAGCCAATTGCCTCTGGTAGCCTGTTGGAAGTTAATACTGTATAAATTAGAAAGAAAATTTTGCCCTCTTTTTATACACTTATGGTTTTGAGCCACAGTGGCTGAGTTAGAGATTCACCATATATATATATACACATACCATTCTTGGTATTTCATCAGATGTCATTGTGTAGTTTTTGTATTCTAAGACTCTAGTGTTTTCAAATTGCTTTCCCTTATTTTCAGAGCATTTTCTGAGCAAGTACTATCATCTCTTCAAGGTCTTAGTCAAAGTCATTCTGTTGTAGCTCAGTTCTACTTGTTTTCTGCTTGTGTTTATTTTTGAGGAGTATAACTTTACATCTGTCAGCATTACATTTCATTTGGCACATGTCAGGCAATTTATAAAGGAGAGCCTATTTCTCTCTGATTTCACTTGCTGTTTGCCTTGAGTTTCCCACTCATCTCTCTATTATGTCATTTAGCTTCAGTGAGTTACAACTGGTCCCTCTAGCAGGGTAATTTACAGAACAAGAAACAAGGACAGATGAAGTCTGAATATTGATCCCATGGGATATAACACAATGGGCTCAGTTCACCTTGTTCTTAACTACACTTTTGTCTTCCACCACTGCTACATTTCCCTTGATCTCTTTGATATTGCAACCTGTCAAAGAGGAGGCTGTGTCTCTGCTTATTTCAGTAGAGCAGCAACCTTGAGCATTTAGGGTCTTCTGCAACATCAATCCTATCAACATTAGCTTCTACTTTCATCTGTCCACTGGTAGACATCGTACCAGAAAGCCACGGCCCTCTGATGTGAGCAGCACCTGCTGACGGACAGCCCCTGCTGGGATGAAGGCTAATGCTGATGAATTGCTTCAGAAGGGAAATATGGGCTCATTAAACTTCCATGGCTGCTGTGAAATTAAACTTCCTCACATGACTGCTTGCAGATTCTACATTGTACTTTTCTCACTTATCTCCGTCTAAATTCAGAGTAAGCCAACAGAACTGGATGAAATGACAGCATGAGAGCACAGAGTAAATAAATAGAAAATACATTAACTAGGCATTTCTTTCAAATAAAAGCCTTTTAACTAAGACTTTTGGTCCTGCTGCTCACCTTAGACACTTTGCAGAATAGACCCCAGACAGATCACCCCCTGTCCTCTTGCAAAGCACAGCTTTTCTCATTATTTTCAGCCCTGGAGGCTCCTCGGCTGAAACACTGGGAGCTGGCATCGATTGCTATTGGATCTCCGAGCAGTATCAGAGCCTCCTCAATGTTGTTCATTCATCCCGCCTTACTTCCTGTCTTGTTTATTTGTTAGTCACAGTTCAATTTCCTTTCATATCCCTTTTCTTATTCATTCAGCCCTTTTCTTCCTCCTCAGAACTCTAAAAAGTTTTCCATGAAAACTTCCAATTTGATACAATAAAAATGACACAGTCAGTTACATGAAAGAGAGGCTACCATAAACAGTATGGCAACAAATTTTATGCACACAGAGAGAAAGATAACTCAGGCTGTTTTACAGCCTGTAATAGATGGGCTTACCAGGGGGAGGCTAGTGATGAGTCAACACTAAAGGAAGTGGGACAGATGGTTAAAACAAAAGACTCTTGGGTGGATTCCACTACCTGAGGAAAATACACTTCTGAGGAAAAGATCCTCTTTATCATCTGAATAGCGAGTAGAAAAGAAGGAGCAGATAATTTTCTGCATGGCTCCATGGGGAAATCGCCTGGTCTTCTGCTGGTTTGTTTATATGTTACTGAGAGAAGCAAACCTAGAGGGTTACAAAGAATCAGTATACCTTGGTGAAAGGAACCATAAATCTTTAAGTGGCTCTTTTAGTCGGACTTACCAAGAGACTCATTGAAAAGAAACATAGTAGATAATGCAAATGTACTTTAGGAAGGCACTTGATACACTGCCACTAAGAAACCTTAATGAGACTGCGGGAAGTTCTTAGAAAATATGATGAATAAACACTTAAGTTTATGGATAGGAAATAAATTTATTCATAATGCTATATTCACTGAAGTGGTATATCTTGTGATTAGAATTAGTGTTATTTAACTTAGATACCTGCAGTTGAGATTGTTAAGGGGACACCGAACAATATGGGGGTCAAAACAAAATTAAAAAGGGTTGTAAATATGGAAAGCTGTTTATAACTTCAGAAGGTTCTAGCAATATTAAATCCATGCAGTATGAAATGGGCAAAATGGGCAAAACTGCCAGCATCATCACTATTAAATGGGGAACTGAATTCAAGTCCTGCTGAGACCCCAGTTGGCATTTGGAGCTAACTGGGGACACCTTCTCCTTTTCTCATGATTGGAGCAAGTTAAAAAAANTACTGTTTTCTATCAGACATGCTGGGCTTGCCATCTTACTTATTTAAATAGTAGACCACTCTCCTGGTCCACTAATCATTCATTGCTTTCCACCATTTTTTCAAGGACTTCTGTCTGTATGCACATCTGTTCACATTCTGAGTGTCACTAGAATGATTTTCAGCTTCAGTACCTCTCTGCTCTCACTTACCTGTGTGAACAGACTTTACTCTCACAGATCACAGCCTCTTTTCCAGTATTGTCTTCTAGTGGCACAGATATTGGGTCCATGCCTAGGTGGGCAGAGAGCAGGTCATATTTAAACAAAAAAATTATGAAAAATGATAGGTTCATGAAAAAAGTTCTTATTTTTGCTCCTTTTCACAGTCACAGCAGCCTCACAAACAGCAAATTAAAAAAATCTTTTTTTCTTTTTGTTAGAATTATATTCTCTGCCGGCAGGTGGCTCCAAATGATAAAACAAAGCTCAAAGGCTACAGATGACCTTGGAACTCAAAGCCTATTTTTAAAAATACAGAATTTCATCTTTGAGTAACTTCCTTCTCTGTTTATCTCAGGCAACAAAACTGGCACAGAATTATGGCCTCAGCCACGGTTTCTGTTGAAAGGACGGTTCCTCTGACAAGTCAGGAGATGATGTTAAACACTGCCATGTTGGAGTAGAGAGATCGAGTGATCTGAAAGATGAAGGAGGGGGGATGAAAAAAGAGACACAGTCTGCTCTAAAAAAGAAATATACTGTGAGATAAAACTACAGTAATTTAAAGACGAAATATATGGAAAATTGTGAATGAGACAATTATTCCCATCTATTCATCTCCAAGTTTAAACCAGATGAAGATTCCCTGGCAAATGATCTATCTTAACAACTTCTCCCACATTTTTCTCATCTTGAACAGAATGAGCCACAGAGATGGAAAGGGTACCGTAGTTTAATAGAACCAAAAAGAGAAGCTGTACTACTTTTCTTTCTGTTAATTGAAAACAATAATCTTCAATGAAGAACAAAGTGTTTTACTGTATGGCTGCAACAAATGCAGCTATTGCATTACACTGCAACATATATTAACCAAGACTCTGACCCCCCCCCTTCCCAAAATTATAACCACACATTTTGATATTATATAATATTGTAAAACAAATAAGAATCATGCTCTACCGGCTCTGTGATATGGTGAAATCAAGTTGGCTTCTGAAGAATAGTGAAATGTAGTTCAGATTCATTACACCATGACTATCAACTCTGTTTCATGCGTGTTTTGCAAAATAGAAAGTGGTCGACTTCTTTGGTTAATTATGTTAGTATACATCACAAGTGAAGACAGAGGGGGAGAAGTTGGGTTCACTTAGGAAAAGCATACATGTAATAAATGCTTTGAACTACCCTGTAACAAGCTGATGTTATCATCTTATCAACTAGAACTCTTGGATTTTGAAACAATTAAACATCGGCATCATTACCTCTGGAAAAGAAGAGTTTGAAATATTTAATCCTGCATGCACTCTTAACTGTTACTTCTTTCAAATACTTTCTAAGAAAGGCATACTCACAAAATTTCTTAAAATAGAATTTCAGGGCTTTAAAAAAGCTTTTAAACACAAGCAAGTGTATCACAATTTCATTGAATAGTACACATTTTACAGTGAGGTTTAGGTCAGTTAAACATTGTTAATTACAATTTTATTCTATCTTTAAGGCAAAAAAATAAAGTAGAATATTGCCAGTTACTAAAATGTAAAAGCTGTCATTCTGCTGGTCATTTGCTTGATAATAAAATTCACAGATGTGCTCACAGTATTAATATAAAAAAAAATTATCGTTATAGCTCCTATTTTCAGTCAATGAGGAAAATTAGAGATCTGTTACTTCAATAGACTGAAATATAAACCATTCATGTATATTCTTTCATCAGTGTATGCACTTAATTCCCATTATTTTTATTGGCAGTAACACATGACCATTTGAAGGCACAATAAACTCCATAAAGAGCAATTAACTGCTCAGTTTTGCTAGCATCTTTCTACTCCAATATTTTAAAGTGCCTCCTTGACACTCAGAATTTCTCCCACTGTGCAGTGGCAAACTAATGTCCAACTTACCAGAGTAATGCTGATTGTTAGCTAAAATGGAAAGTGAGAAATTAGTCTTTTCCAGAAATGCATTCTCAGCCAAATTCTGTTTGGCTACACATTTGTGTAGGTCAGGAACAAGTGCAATGTAATCTGTGCTCCCATGTATTTGATGGAGGATTGATTCTCACTCAAGTAATAGGATTTCTGGAAATGAAGGCCCTTGCTCCTGCCCACCTTTAACTTACTGGGAGCTGAACCTCTAATAACTGCAGTCAAGACACAAGAAGTTGTTTCTCTCAATGGGGGATGATTTAGAGTTAGGTACACTGATTTTCTCAAAGTGGGTTGGTTCTGCGATAGCAAGGCTTTGTTACACGCTTGACAGTAAACAAAATAGGAAATGCCTGTTAACAATCACATAGCCTAAGAAAATAAGTTCGACAAAATTAATAAATGCAGTTTCTCAAAATTAAAATCTCACTCTCTCTGCTGAAGAAAAGTACAGCCAGTGAGAGAGTACGCACAAGCCCTTCCTCTCCCTCTGCTCTCACTTAAGCCCTTTGCCAGAGATCTGGTAAATACCTGGAGCTCCCCAGCTGCCATGCAAGCCAACTAATTTTGCAGGCATGCCAGGTAAAGATTCAGGCAGCTTTGGGCTTGTGTAGAGCCCCACTCTGCCATTCTTGCTGCCCACAGTGGTGACAGGATTGCACAGCTAGGTCGGTCAGACAGCAGGTTCTGCCCATTCACAGCTGAAACATCCAACATGCAGGGGTTAAAGAGCAACCCTGAAAGGGTGTCTCAGTGCATAGAAAATTCAGCAAAAGGTGTTAAAGCAGTTACAGTCACACTAAATCACGTCGACAAATTTTTCTTGGACAGAGAAGACAGAGAATATTAAGCCACACTGAAATAAAATAGCCATAAACAAATTTTCCGCTAATGAAATGTTCTAGAGGGAGAGGAAAGCATGTGCCTGGAGGGGAATAGAGAACAGACTCATTATGTTTTAAAAGTGGCACATATAAAGTCTTCACCACAATCTAATAGTGTAATGGCAAAGAAATGTCATGTACTTCAGCTAGGTGGGATTCAGCCCACTCAGCTTTAGGCACTTACCAGAGGCACCTATTCCAGCAGCACAGTTGCCTTGGGCTCTCTCTTTTGGAGAGAGGTGCCCCCAGCCAGCAAAGCGTGCTCTGGGCGGAGATGGGTGCCACAGCCTGCCCCCACAGCGAGAAAAGCGCACAGAGCAGCGGCACCGGCAGAGAAAACACAGTGGTTACAGCTCCCTGCAGAGGGGAGGCAGCCGGCCAGACTGCACCTCTCGCTGGTCAGCTGGAGCCGCTGGGCTTGCACACTCACCAGAGCAAGGGCATTGCAGAAATGGAAAGAACAGAGAAACTGAACACAGTGACTGCGAGGGCAGGGGGAGGAGAGACGGAAGGAAAAAAACTCATCTTGGAAAGATGCGTGCTGCTGTGGCTGAGGAAAGGCAGTTTGGCTGGGTGGCCTTCCATGTGGATTAAGGAGCAAAGCAGGAAGGGACCTGGAGGTGGTTGTCAGTCAGCAGGCCAAGGGCTGTGGATCTGAAATAACATCAGCAACCAACAAAGGCAGTGAAGGTTCTGAGCTTCAGAACAACTAACCTGGCTGGCTGAAATGATGCCTTAAGTTTTAGCTTTCATATTTTTCAGATTCTGTGCTGCCTAAGTGTGTAGTTCTGAGCCTCATATTGAGTGTTAGAAAGCTTTCTTCACAGAGTAGGTAGACAAAACAAATCCTTTTCCAGATGAAGACCAAGGACAACAAGTACAAGTTTCAGGCCCAAAAGCATAAGCAATGGTGGACTGAAGAGAGAAAACAAGAAGGATGAGACCTCACAATCTGAAGCTGTAATTGGAGGATTAAACCCCAATATGCAAATGGACCAAAACTTAAAAAAATGTGAGACCTCGTGACCAGTCATCCATTTTGTGACCATTCTAAGTCCACCTTAGGTGCAGCCCTGGTCAGGCTCTTGTTCTGCCAAAGGTGTACCCTTAAAGGCCTTTCAATAAACATCTACTTTATTCTCCAGCTCTGTTCAGTCTCTGTTCCAGGTCAGCCTTCCCAAGGCACCAAACTGAGTTCCACTGCTCCCCACCATATGGATCATGACTCACATGCAGCATTTGGCTCCAGGTCCTACATCTGCAACCAGCTACAGACAGGATGGAGGAGTGGTGACATAAGCAGCAGGGATTAATGTGAGATTTTCAAGGAAAGAGTAAATTTATTAAATTAAATTTGTCTGCCATGAAATGATTTAAGTGGAAGATGTAACACTCACCCATGTTTGTGAAGGGATAAAAGAAAAGAATTAAAAATTTAACACCAATAAACAAAAAAATGGATTTAGATAGCAGGCAAGAAGAAAGAAAATATAATAAATATTGGAACAACTTCCTACAGATTTATCTGCTCAGTCTTACTCTGCTGGTTTGTATGTGCTCCCATCATTACGCCATCTTAGGAGCAGTAAGCTCTGGAATAGATTCCCCAAGAAAAGGAGAGCCCCTATCTCACCATCAAGATTTTAAAAAAATGCCACAGGTTGCAAGAACACCATGAAAATCAAATACAGCAGAACTATGAGAAAAGAGGGCCCAGATCACCTCATTGGCTAGAGTTTTGGTAGCTAGAGTCATTATACAAAAAATAAAATTACTCCATTCTTACACACTGGCTGTACGAAAGCAAGCTGAAAATAAATGGCAATGACATTCCTGTTAGAGCACACTGATCAATTACTTTTGGGTAGAAAAATGATCAGTAGACTTGGGCAATCAATTCTGTGTGGAAATGGTTCTCAAATTTATTGGAAGGAAGGCAAAGCACAGTGAAAATTCCAAAAGACACACAGTAGAATGTAGAATTTAATGGCAAATCTCACCCTGGCACTAACTGTGGCAAGAGATTGTAAATCTCACTGTGAAATGGGTGCCTTGATTGTCATTTTTGTCTGAGAAAACTTCCTTCTGACTTCTTGAAGTATGTCAGGTGTTACTGACAGGTGTTATTGACAAGTGAACATACTAATAGGTATGCACTTCTCTGAACAAGTGCTAGCAAGGAAAAAAATGAAGAACAGACTCAGAATGGTCAGACAGACAGAGATGGTAAGGAAATAAATCTCTAGAAATAATTAGTTCTGAAGCACTTGATAATTTAAAAATTGTGGGAGAGGGCTGTCTGTGCAACTCTATTACAGAAATTTGAGGTGCAAGGTACTACACATAGAATTGAGATGAATGAATGATTTTTAAAGAAATAGTATGGAGGAAAGGGGGAGAAGCAGCAGTGTATGTGCCAGTGAGCAAGTCTGGAATCTCTAGGAAAAGAGGAGATTGTGTTTGGGATTGGAAATACAGAAAATAGCACATGATTAGTGGAAGTATCAAAATGTACATTTGAGAAACCTATTTCAGATAAAAAGAATCAATGAGTCAGATTTAATTCTATGGAGAGTGCTCAGACAGTTGGAGATGACAACAACCCTAATGTACACACAGAAAGGAGACTGTGGTTACAGATCCACTCATAAGGATTTCTAACAAAGGGTGAAAAATCTGAAGATAGGTTCCCTTGTTTTGCTCTAACTGCTGAAAATGTGGGCACATATATTATTAATGGTTAAGACATACGGGCTGAGTAAATGTTGGACCCCAGGGAAATGATGAACACCATTCAGACATATGCAAACTCAGCATTAGTAATGACTTCTGTGGAATTCAAACCTGTTCCAGTGTTCAGTGGCAATGGCACTGTTATGAAAATAAATAACTTTCACCCCTGATTAGCAAAGGGCTTTCTGTTACACTTAACACACTTTTTTTCTTTTTTTGTCCTCACAGCAGTGAATAAAAAGGATTTTGATAATTCCCAGGAAGCTCAAACATCATGAAATATTTGCTTGCTAGTGTAAGTATTTCACTGAGTTAAATAATGTCTGGTCCTTATTTTAATTCATACTAATTTGAACTGAAGAATCTATCCCTCTAATCCCTCAGATGGAAGGGGAAAGAGAGGCATAAAATGGGAAGGTTTTTGACCAGGATGTTTAATGCTAGACTCCTATTCCTTTACCTTTGCAGCATTAACAATCCCTTCAGGCTATGGGACTTCATGCTAAGGAGAGACACTAGTTAGTAAATTTCCCTACCTGTCTGTTCCTTTCTCCATCCTGGAGCATTTACTTTACGATTGCACATAGGGAATCACTGTCTACTCTCTGCCTACCCCAACAATAAGTTAGGAAGACCCCAGGGCTGCATGTAACAGGATGGGCCTTCGTTGTCCACAGCTGGCACAGAACTTGTCCCTAAAGTCACAAGTAACCACGCACAGCATTCAGTAGTCCGGTGGGAGCATGCAGGTGTCCCTGCCTAGAAGTCCGACACCAATAAAGAAGGGAAGGAAAGGATATTGTTTACTAACCTTCTGCCCGAATGACCATAATTTTTTGCTTCAGATCAATTGAGGGATTCACAAGACACAACCTTGGCTCCTGCTTCTGAGTCATGCAAACCCCATTCTGGTTTACAACCATCCAGTTTCGGTCATACAGCAAACCCTGGTTCCCTACTGGCCATTCTGTAACCTGGGAAAGCATTAGGAGGGGGCACAAGGGTTTAAAAATGTTAGCTGCAGATTCATGCTGAAAAGGGAGGGAAAAGAATACATTAATGAAACCTGTGGAAATCAGGAAAACTTATGCAAGCCAATGTTAGCTTTTTATAAAAGAAACCTTAATTGCAAATCAAAGATAAAAATATCACTGCACAAAGCTGACAAAAAAATGAAATTGCTCTAAGTTGTTACATATTATCATACAATTTAACAGAGCTATAAGAATAACAATCTCTGAAACACTCTGAAAACTGTCTTCGGTTTTATACTCATCCATTTTTAGGACCTATTCCCCCAGAAATTTTCATTTAACTTAGAAAGCACAGAAAATTCATGGGAATTTTATGAAGTAAGGCTAAACCAAACAAACAGAAAGCAGGAAAATGGTAAAATTCAAAATTCTGAAAAAACTTGTTTTTCATAAAATGGGACCACTATATCAATTAATCCATTTGAGAAAATCCCCACCCCTGAAGCTTCTGGTTTAGCTGGGAGAATAATAGTTTCTTTAGATTCCCTTACAACAAAACACATTGTCATCTTTGCTATCTGTTCTTCCATTACTTCTATAATAGTCTTTACATTCAATAGCCCATACAAGCATATTGTCCTTGCTTTCACATACATTTTTCTGGTGAAAAGAACATCTGTTTCTGATGCTACACAGATGGTAATCTTGAAATCCAAAAAGAGAGCTATTTTAGTAATGCCTTTGGGTGACATTAATATCTGCTTTCTTCTCCAGAATGTTAAAATATTAATACCATTCTTGTAATATAAAGCTAGCCACTAACATATTCTTCAGCTCACATATGCTTTCTAGTCACAGCTGAATTTGGAGAAAAGTTTACAGCTGAATTTCGTTGAATTTTTATAGAAAAGCTGAGTACATCTCACATGAATTAGCCAACAAAAGACTTCAGCAAAAAACTATTGAGTAAAAGATATGTCAAGCACAGCCTGATGCTATGAAGAATAGCATGTCTGGAAGTACTGGCTAGATTAATTAAAAATCATATTTTTGTTTATCATGTGATCAACCCAAAACTTGACAGAACCTAAAACACCTCATTCTTACAAACTTTTCCTGTTTCTATAAAAGCCTGCAGCAGCAGTTTGACACTGACAGTCTGACTATAGAAAGCTAAGGGCAGGCATGCTAGAACTGAAAACTTAAAGCATCAAAGCTGAACTCAAAATAACTCCAACTACAGTGTTTACAACTATACTGAATACAGAAAATGGAAAAAAAAAAAAAAAAGAGAAGAAATGTGTTCTATCAACCCACTTGATTTATAATATTATTTGGCAATTTTTTTTTATGCAAGTGTGGATGAAAAATTCAGTGATAAATAGAAATTTCAGGTCTGAGAGTGTCATCTGAATTCACACTATCCAAGTACCTCAAACTGTCAGCACCTCAGTTATATGTGAACCTTTGTCCTGTCTTTTTTAGGAGAGGAATCATAGCCCAAAGACTGCAATATCAGCTGAAGACCACACTTTTGTTATTAGTGGAAATTACGCTTTGGAGAGACCAGCATTTTTGGTTATCCTGTATAATTAGACTACAAAATGCATTTGAACAGCTGGTGATCATCTGAGAGCTGCAAGAATTTCCTGCTAACAAATTTCCCTTCCAAAAAAGAAGATCATTAATTGGTAATACATCCTCTCATGAATCCAACAGATCTTTAAAGGATTTGCAAGATCCAGAGAACAGAATAAACTAAGAAAGCAGAAAAATAGAAAAAGAGCACAAAGTTTCTCATTTCCCTATTGCAACATTCAGTTGTTTTGGCTCCACTTCAGGACAGCAATCTTATTCATGAAATAGCTGAAGCATTTGCTTACCCTTCACTGCAGGCACGAGGTTTTATGAGCAAAACAAAACCTCTCTTTAATCAGAGCTTCAGGTAGTTCTTATATGCTGACAGTCATTAAAGGGTAAGCCCATGTAACTAGCTGGAAGATATTTGGAAATAATCAACGCCTCCCACTCAAGATACCTCTGGTCCAAAATAATGGCAACTAACTCCACGCTTCATTCCCACCACAAATGAGATGCAGCACATGACTACAGGTCCTCAACCATTTTTTCTCATTTCCTCTGGGTATTTGCCATTGTACTGAGAGTCACACGTGCGCTCTGCAGTGAGTCCCTGTCCTGTCATGGATGTCCTCTGTGCGCTGTCAAGTGCCCATCCCTCTCCCCACTTTTCAGCTCACTATGTTGCACATGTTGCTAGGACCCTGGTAAAGAAAGCTGCAACAACAAAACAACCGTGTCCTGCCTTGGAGGGACAGTCACAGATGGCTCTAAACAGCCAGAGCTGGTTTGCTGCTGATACTGACACTGGAGATGAGCATGGAAGAATGCATTCATTTCTTCTCTCCGCACTCAGGCCTGTGGCCTGTGCAGAGCATAGCCTGCCCTTATTTCAAAGAGGCTGAAGGGATTGCAAAATAAAGTAAAATACAGCAGGATAGCAAATGTGGCAGTGAGCAATAGTGCATTATATCACCTGTAACGTGATTCCCTGCTTGATTGCCTGGCCATCTGGCTACTGGGCCAAATTAAAAGTGGGAGGACAGAAGGAAAGCAGGGAGAGCATGGTTTTATTGATAGATACCAGCATACACCTTCATTTCAAGCATCCCAGGATCATTCAATGTAAGGTCTTCTCTACCTGACACAAGGAGCATTGCATAACACAGCCAATACTTGGCATTGTCCCATCTGCTTTTGTCCATCTTTTCTTATTGCAAAATAAAAATATGCACTGCAAAACCATGTGGGGTTGTTAGCTTTTTTTCTTTATTTGAGAATTTGCTGTAAAAAAATATTGGGCTGCACTTCTCCCATAGTTCACAGCAATGGCATCATGGAGGCTAACAGTTTTTGAACACATTAAAGGAATCACTGAAAAAGCTTTAAGTTATCTAAGTTTAAAAATATTAGTGGTCTTACATATAATTTATCCACTGATCACTATGATTTGCATTGTATTTTAAATTAAAAGCTAGTTTGTCTTCTCTGTTGAGATGAAATTTTTTATACTCTGAAGTCTACTGCAAGAATAATAAAGTTATTAATTAGTTATTAGCTTAAATTCCTAACTTCTTTCACTGGGCACTTCGCATTATAAAATTATGTAAAAGTCATCAACATGAGAGATGTTCCTGTTTAAAAATGCATGTTTGAAACACATTTTTATGTTGGAAAAAAGAAAGTGGTCTGAGATAGAGGTTACTCCTCTGCTTTTCTCCATTTAATAAAATATTTGTTGGGAAAAGAAAACACCTTTGAGAAGCTGAGTTAGAAAATTCTGCCCTCTGCTTCCTGCACCATGTGTACAAAATCCATGGGACAACAGTGGCCAGGAACACTCCATAAAATTCTACAGAAACCACCCGACCTGCAGTGAGCTGACAATCTCCATGCCAAGTTTCATCCTCCCAGCTGCCAAAGCACTCTGCACTCTGATTTTCTATGGAGGTCAAGAACCTCTCATACTAAACCACTTAGAATAGAACAGAGAAATCAGAGTTTAGGAGAGGAGGAGATTATGTGACTCTAAAGAGAAGATCAGACAGCTGTGAGTTTGCACT
This sequence comes from Donacobius atricapilla, assembly GCA_013397315.1. NCBI lineage: Eukaryota > Metazoa > Chordata > Aves > Passeriformes > Mimidae > Donacobius > Donacobius atricapilla. Next base: position 307,750 of record WBMY01004607.1, read on the forward strand.
CACATCCTCCTCAAGTTTGTCCTCCTGCCACTAATCATCTATCCTGCAACCAGGAAGTCCATGGGCAGATTTCACTGGCAGATGGGCTGAGTCCTGCACACGTTAGCTGGAATTTTCCACTGCACATACTATTTTAGGACAATTCAAGTGATGATATAGTTACAATAAACCCTAGTTACTACACATGCTAAAGATTTGACCTCCCATACCAGAGGGAGGCCTCCACTAGAACCTACAAATCTATGAACTTCTGATCTCAAGTATCAAAGCATTATGAGGTGAATGAATTCACTACAGCTCAGTATTTGAACCTCTTTTACCTTTTCACATCAGCTAGCTGAGAGTTACCCTATAACTGATAAACATGGAGATCAGATTTTTAAATGGGAAAATACTGTTCTAAATTTCCATTGACTACAAAGCATCTAAAGCTATTTTAGATTAAAAACAAGACACTGAATTTCAATTCTTGGATTCCAATCAAAGACTAAAGCTGCGTGATTGCTACTTCAGAAGTTTATGTATTTCCTGAATTAAGGAGATAATATAATGTTAAGTGTGAAGTCTGTATGAAAAAACCACTAAACAAATGGCACAAGAATAGTTTTGTGTATTATTCAGTCTTTTCAAGATAAAGCCTAGAGATTCTGGTATAATCAGTATTTTAGACAGCAAAATGATTTTCAGGATTTGATTCCATTTAATTGTGATAAGGTTTTTCTCTGGCATGTCTTGCTTCAAACTCCAGTGCATGCGACACATTGTTTTCCTGTTTCAAGGTGATACAGGCTGAAGCAGTAGTAATGACATATAAAAACATATATATAGACAGATATATATATATATATAGATAGATAGATAGATAGATATAGATAGATATATTTTTGCAGGGATTTACTTCAATACAAAAATCCCATCAAAATCAAAATACTCTTTTGACTTCAACTGCTGGCCTGCTCTCCCAATGCAGTAAAAGCCCTTCCCTAGTGGATTTGTTAGGTCAACTTCTACTGTTCTTTCATATGCACTCATGTACCTTGTTTAAACCCCATGGAAACCATGTGGAAATGTACAAAAAACCCCAAACTTTTTAAGTAGAGGAGAAAAGCTAAATGCTCTTTATAGTGAATTTCCAGTCCCTTCTAATACCATACACTAAAGTATTTACTTAATTTTCTGTTACTCTGTCAGTACAGGCTCTGACAGTGCTTAGATTACAGGGTTCTAATGTGGCTGAGGCTTTGTAAAAAATATCACATAAAAAAATCAAAACAGACTTCAAAAATTACTCTAGACATGCAAAATTAAACCTCATAATGTAGTTGCAGTTTTTATACCTATTTTTAAATTATTCAGATCAGCTAGTGTTAGCTGTATAATCTAAGTTGCCTTGGATTCCTCTTGCAGTCAATGAAAAGAAACAGAAATATCCAGGAAAATTTATTTCCCCTACTGCAGATGCCTATTTTATACGAAAATGAATAAGCAGGTACCCATCTCTCATTGCTTACACAACAGTGTTGAACTGTAGAGGCGGAAGCTGAGGTAAGATGAGACCTGTTTTCACTCTGGGCCCATTAATACATGCCTGGCACAAGCACTAGGCATGAGGCATGGGGATTTCCCCCCTCCATAGAGAATTACAGTCCTGTCTAATGGGGAGTACCAAGTTTGTGCGAATTTATCACCTAAAGCTGTTTCCTCTCACAGAGCTTGAAGAGGAGAAACCTGGCTCAGCTTGTGGGGAAACATAAGCTTTCTTTCATGCTTAGGTGTGTCTTACCTGCTCCTGGGCATAATCATTTCAAAGCCTTCCTAGTGCTGAATGTTGTGGCATGTAACTCACAACACCAGCCTGGCATGTCAAAAATAGAACTTAACCCCAAAGGCATATGAATACTGACAATGTACTCCAGCAGCTTCTATACTGGGTTTCTGTAATACAGTTATGAAAACTGCAACACTTCAACAAACGTTAAAAAATTTTCACATGAAATGGGCAATTAATTTGATTTTCTAAACAGTTTGATCTAGTGGGAGGTTAATAAGGGGTGGAAATTGTTTGTTCAGATCTCATTTAATGCTCAGGATTGTTCCTCTGAATTAAAGACATTGTAGGCCAACCCAAATTTAAAAATACAGATGTTTTGTTGATCATTTATTGGTGTTTAATTGCCCAATATCTCTGCGCTGAGAAAGAAAAAAAACAAAACATGATCCAATCAGCTGAGAAACCCTATTTGAAATGTAGGGGATCCGTCACTGGATTTGACCCCAATTTTCTCTCGGATGTGAGACACTGACCTACACCAGTAAGTTTTCATAGGGAAAGTTATACTATTACTGACATTCATTAAATCACTTCCCAGTATGGTACTAAGCAGAGTGACATTCTAGGTCATATGTGGGCCATACACCTATTTCATCATGCAATAATTAAAAAAAAAATAGTCACAGTTAAGGTGATAATATTATTAACTTGGTAAAAAAGCAATTAAAATCTTCAAAGAGTGAACTTTCAAAAAGCACAGCAACACTTAAATGTCATATTTCTGTTGCAAATTTATTTTTAATGATAACATTTCTTTGTAATGTAAATCAGCCGCCTCTCAATTATAACATTTTAATCAAGTTTTTTCTCAATTGCTGCCTACCCATCAATGCCTACAAGTCCATCACATGTCATTCTGTAAAAGCATACTAATTACTTGATTATATTTTGGTCAATTTTTGCAACTCCAACTATTTTCTTCAAGACAGCATATTATGCGCAGATTTGCCTGTTGTGGAGGAAAGAAGAGCGGAAGACACATTTACCCCTCCCCGGTAACTTCAGTCTAATTGAAAATCCCTCAAGATAGCCTAAGATGTGGGACTTGATCCCAGAAACAGAAAAAAAGGACACACGGGTACCCACACACTGCTTACTAGTATCTCATACACACGTCTGATGAAAAACACAAGGCTGAGCTGAACAAATACTTCAGAATGGTTCAAAGCACATACCTCAAATGCAGAGCAGGATTTGATTGGGTAGAGGTAAATTTTGGTGACGGTGATGGGCTTGCCACCTTTTCTACACGATGGCACTGCAGTCTCAGAAACAGCTGCCCTTATGCTTTCTGCCGCAGGCTCCGGGGGCTGCCACCTGCCAGTTGCCTCTGCCTCAGATGAAATATTCCTGAGTTCTCTGTCAGAGATTTGCAGTACTGGAGACAATTTATCTGCATTGTTAAAAGAAAAGCGGTCATCTGGAACAGACTCTGTCATTGGCTTTGTAACGTACTGGAAAGGAATCTCAGCGTCTGATTTGGAGAGTCTGGTGGCTATGATGAAATTCAAAAAAGTCTGTGCATCTTCAAAAGAAGACATATAGCCAAAGGATATTCTCACAGAACCAGTGGGACGTCCATCAATCAGGTCTATGTTATCTCCACAGATATGGCCAGCCTAGTTTGGAATAGGAAGAAAAACAGAGAGCTGACATGATACTTTGCTTTTTTTCTCTCTAATTTTATCTAGTTATTAATGATTCTCTTGAGTCTAACCTGAAAATATGTTGTAAAAAATATAAGGTTAACTCATCAATACACAGAGAAAATAAAGAAAGAACTCTCAATCATCTTCTCATTTACTCCGACTATGAAGATAATTTTGCTGCTTGTCCGATTCTACTCTAGGGGAAGAGATACTTTCCACAAACATATCAAGAATCACAAAAAGGTTGCATGTTCCGTGACTGTCAGCTTGGAAAATCTCCAGGGATATTCCAGTCTCACCTGAATAGTTCACTGGGGTTCAAACTGTGGTGTTATGCTCAGATAAGTGAACAAACCATGAGATGGTTGATTTTTCTGGGGCAGTTTTCTCAATATTCACGTCAGAAGAGTGCCATTTTATACCATCAGTGGCTTTTTCATGGTTTGTGTTTAATAGTCCAAACAGATGAGAACTAATCTGGGATAGCAGCAAAGCAGAGACTTGAATCTAGAGCTCAGACATCCGAAGTGACATTGGAATATCCATCAAATCGGTCTTGCTGATCCAGTCAACATATTGCTTTCAGGATGAAGGGAACTAGTCTTTCCTCTAACACTTCCTCCTTTGAAGAGCACAAGTTCACACTTGAAAAAATTTTGTTGAAAAATTCTTTGAATGCCCTATTAGTGACCACCATGTAGATACTCATCTGATACATCTCTCATACAAGAATCTGTGGAAAATTCTCCCTTAAGAGAAAAAGTTCCTCATTCTTTAAGTGAGTCAGTGAGTGCTGCCACTCACCACCACTGAAGTAAGCTAGAGTCCCCCTTTGTTCATCCACTTAATATTAGCTCACCAACAGACTTAAGATTTAGTCCTAACTCAGCATCCTACTCCTTAAGTGCAGTGCTGTTGGGGTTTTTTTCCTGAGAATTTATTCACACATTTCTGTCACATTAAAAATGGACATGTGAATAGTTTATTTACACGAGGGCTTTTTTTTTAAGCAAGAAATGTCAATGGACAGTGAACACAGATGCCATTTATGCAAGGAGAAATAAAACCCTACATCTATGTCAAAGTATGCAACACAGTAGTAAATATTTTAATGCAGTGTGATGTAGTTTTTAGCCTTGACATCAGAGCAGAAGCAATATTTGCAAAATTAGGTTGCATCTGTTAATATACCCTTCTGTAACCCTTCTGCCAAGTATTGCTTGATTGACTGAGGAGAGAGGTTCCTACTGTGCAAATAAGTAAACAAGTTTCTACATAACATTCTAAGAAAACTAACCACACTTCTCCAGGGACACTTGAAGACAGAAAGTCCTCCCTCACAGGCATTTTATCATGTAAAACTTCATCAGGGAAGGAAGAATACAGCCAGCACCCTGGGAAAAGATAAAACTGAAGTATATGTGCAAATAAGGTGATAAAAGATGCCTTCCTCTACACAGTAATGCTGTCAATAACTCATCCTGATCCTCCTCAAAGCACTGATGGGAATGGAAGGTCCCAAAATAATGACTATGTAACTGTACAACCTCATTATACAACCTTTGGCGATTAAGTGTCTCTCCATAAATTTAACTTTTGCCTATCCCCACTTAAATGATACAAACCTAAAAGAAGTCACTCACTCCTTAGCAAAATCCTCCTTGTGTAAGGAGATCCAAGATCACTGCAGCTGGTTATTTGGCATTTTTCACTTCAGCAAAAGCGTAGACCCTTTTTTGTTTTCTCAGAGGAGGGAGCTTCCATGGCAAGTCAAAGCACCATTTTGCCAAGGAAGGTATTAAAGACCTGCAGCAGCCTTTAAGAAGTTGTGCTATCAGTCCTGCATGTAAATGTGTTTGCAAAATTATCTGTATGTCTCTGTGAAATTATAAGGGAGCTATAATTACAACCACTAGATTTTCTTTTTACCTTTAGAAGAACACCATTAATAAAATTTTTGATTGTTCTGAATTAATTTACTGTAATTTCACACTCTGACAAATATGCAGACAGGAAGCCTCCTCCACTTCACTGTAATACATCCTGCTATACATGTTTTAATGACAACTTATGGAAAACCTTGGTAATCTTGAAAACAGTCATTACACTCATATTCTAAAAATCTAACACACCGCTAATCTAAGCAGATGTCATCTAAATTTGCTTCATTCTCTGAGATTCACTGTGTATTTGCCTTTAATGTTTCCTGTCCAATTTGTGTATATATTTTAAATTGTAATACCCAACAGCAACAGGTCTACAAGACTTGAACACTATTATGTACAATTTAATTAGGATACTTCAACAAAAACATGAGAGGAATTGTTCAGGAAATTCTATTCTGCTGGAAGTCTGGATATCCTGCAATTCCAAAACCAAACAAAAAGGCCCAATTTCCTATTCTTCAATAAAATAATAACAAGCAGTACATAGTTCTCTGCATCCATCAAATGATTTTGTTTCAATACCTCATCTCAATGAACCGAATTTCAGTTAATTTAGTTCTTTAACAAGGCAAAGGACTTGAAAATTTGTAGAAAGCAAGTCAAATTTAACTGCATTTCTAAAGTCATATAGATTCAAAACCATGGGATGTGATACACTTTAGCTTTTAACTTCTAATCACATTCAGAAACTAACCTGCAGGTTCCTTTGGATGTCCTCATTGCTTATGTCCAAATGCATCTGGCAGGCTCCCGTGTTACAGAAGCAGCCTGTGCGAACATGGATGTTGTGGAGACTTGCCATGCTGTCCACCTTCCCAATCCAGCAGAAGATATAGGAGAAGAATGAAAAATAGACATTTTAAAGCTGTGGTCAACAAGACACAATGTTTTAAAGGTAGAAATCGATAGAGGTAAATTATGTCTCTCAACAATTAACAACTTACTACAGCTTTTACTATTCCCATACAGATTTAATATTTTTCAACTTTGTTACTTCAGCTAGAAAAAAACGGTGGCAGGAGCAGAGACATTTATCCCAGCATTGAGCAACTACTCCACACAAAAAACATACAATCAGGTCCAAAGCCTGTAAATGCCAGTATACCTGCTGAATTTTAAAGCTGTAAACAGGTTTATTCACATCTGTGCTGCCAATTACAGACCTGCAGCCAAGTAACACATGGTGTCTTGACAGAGCCATCACCTGCACGCGCCTCTGAAGAGAGACTGATGAGAAGCCTGGTGATGGAATTTCCACCCCATCAATCCCCTTATTAGGGGTCTTTTCCTTTCAAAGTCCTGTACCAGGGTTTAAAAGATGAGCAGAACTTGTAGCTTCGGTCTTCAAAGGTGTTTATTCTATTTTTTATCTCAAGGTCTGACAGCAGACATAGCATGCTAAAAAATGCAGCTACAGGAACCCAGACAGAGGATCCAAGGTCATCTTTAAAGGGTTCTAACCCAATTAACTCTTATAGTGTACTATATTCACAATTTTGTACGAATAACTACTACCTATTCTAGACACGCAATTTCTACATCAAATCCATTCTACCAATGTCTCTGTGCAACTGTCACAGCAGAAAATGGAGTAGATGAAGAAGATGATGATGATGAGACACCGCCCAAAATTCTCCATCTTTCTCTGATCTTCTTCCATACTAAAACCCCAAAACTACTAATTTTCATGCTGTGGCAAACTAAACTACTATTTATTTCAAATATTTGTCGTTTTCAATTCATCTATGAGTGTTGGAAGTTTTTCCCATGGACTAAGGTCAAAGGCAATGCTTTCCTGGGGTCCCAGCCAGGGTCTCGGACCCTCTAGGGCAGTTCAAGGGGTTTTCCATGTGCCCTGGACTCAACACCTGGGGCACTTTTTCAGGTAGCTAAAACCTTGTGCTCCAAGGATCTGACACTGCAAGTCCTCATTACAGAAACTGATAGCATCTATGGGATTTTGGCACACAAGTGCTGGAAGGATCAGCCCCTCAGTAAGCAGTAACATTTGCCATGACAGGGTATGAACTGGAATGTCTCCTTGAGTCTTGCACATACAACCCCCCAGTCTACCAAGTCTCTGGTGCATTTCTTCCTCATACTGTTTGGTATTACACCATTTCTTTATCATCCACTGAATAATGAATGGGCAGAAATACAATACTTGATGACAAACTAGCATGAATAAATTATGGGAAGGAATAAAAATGATGTGCAAAGAGAACAGAAGAATGTGCCCATAAGTGCCTCAGAAGGAGACATATATATGCATGTGCTGGGAGGACAGCACTGCAAGGGATACCGATTGTCAGGGTTTCACAGCACAGCTAAGAAATAAGAGAAGCATGCCACAGAGATTCTCTTAGCACAGCTAAGAAACCATGGAACCTCACTGCAGGGACCTGGAAATGCTTTATATTGATCTCAAAAAGCAACAGCAGAAGCTGATAAGATTAGCTGAGCTACCACCAGTTATTCTCTTGACAAAAATGATGAGCGTTCCTGGTCAAGGCCGCAAGAAAGGACAGACAAATGCATGAAATCTGACCCCCACCCCTACCACAGACTCCCAAAACAACCTTGCACAACTTGTATTAACCCCTCTGTGCTTTTGCTCCTTTTCTACAAAAGGAGAGCTGAGAAGCCGGTGAATGACCACACTGCAGACTCAGGGGACTCTGCTGTACCAGGGACAGAATCCCCCATGCAGGAAGCTCAGGCTCCGCTGGATGGACAGCAACAGCTCAGCCTAAGGGGGCAGGAAAAGGGAGTGTCAACCAACCTATACTAACCACTTCCCTACCTGTGAGCTCGTGCTTTGTCTAAGGTGTCTGTATAAACGTTCAACCTAGCTTTTGTAGTTGGCTAAATCTCTACCGGCCTTTATTATTTTTAACATAAATTCCCTCTGTACAGGACAATGGCCCAATAAATATACCAAACACTTTCTGGTATAATTCAGTCTATTTTCTGTCTTGACATGTCAATCTGTCTTCTATCTTCTGATATTTCTGAGTTTAACTGTGTGCACCAAGCACCTTTAAAATCACTATCTCAGCGGCTAGAAAATCCAAGACTTCTGTTAAAACTTACTCTATACTGAAATAATTCAACCTAAATAGTATTTAGCTTGGCTAAAAGCAGTTCAGAGTTCTTGCTCTTTTTTTTTCATGCGTGGAGCATAAGGGTCTCTGCACAAAAATGTGCTGTATACAAAAAATTCTACGTTGCTATAGCACACAAGTTCTCAAGTTCACATATAAATGTGTTGTGCGCCACTAGTTCAGTTCAAAATTGTTTGATTCTCCAACACAGATATAATCAAAATAACTCCATATATACAGACGTGGAAAGCAGAGAATACAATCAGCCCCCAGATCCCTACTGATGATTAATGCCTTGGAGAATATCTTGTATTTAAAGCACGTTTCTCAAATTGAAGTTTTAGTAAAAGGCATCTGTTGAGAGAGACTGTTCTGGTGTCGCTAGCTTTGTTTTGTCAGAAGACTTCAATATGGGAATAGTGACATTTTCTTGATGACTTTTTTCATTTAGATGAGAAAAGTTGTCATTCTGCCATAGCATGGTTTGTCATGGTGCTAGTGACTTGTGGGTGGATCTGTTGTTCTGTTAACCATGACAAGTAGGGCAAAAATCATGACATACTTCACTACAGAAATCGTATAGTGTTTGGGCTTATTTACTCAGTATACAAAAACCTTTAAAATATATAATCTTTTTACTATTAATACTTCTTAAAAGGAACATTCCTGGGGTAGCCTTGTCTATCAAAATGTACGTAGTGTAATATAGTTTCCATGACACACCTTCAAATAATTGAAAACAAGATTTTAATCTTTTTTAAAAAATATTTTCAAATAAATTATTACTCTTCTTTAATGAACAGTAATTCCATTCTATCTATGCAATCCAATCCTCACCTGCAATAATACTTTAATTGCAATATATATATCAATGTGTACATTAGACAAGGACTACTGAGACAAAATCATGATCATTAGAGGAATATGGAAATTGTGATTCAGGAGGAAAAAAAGTTACGAATAGCTTTAGTATTAACTAAAGTTAATTATCACCAATGTGATAATGTGCACAGATCTTGGGAACATGATATACACTTTTCACTGGAAAAAATGACAGCATGTAAAGAACCAGTAAAGGGAGCACTGCAAAAATATCTGTCCCTTGAGTAGATGCTTGGTTTTTCCTTGGACATATGTTTTGATTTCTTCTAGTTTAGTTTCACCCTAGAAATACACTACTTGGGGGGTTAATTTAATCTCTCTCTACGGTGCTACCACATAGCAAAACAAATAGAACATAAAACAACTGTTACAGTTATTTATTTCAATGAAGAAAAGCTTCCTTAAATAAAGCACATCTTTAAAATTGCCATAAGAAGCAATAATGGATATTGAGCTCAGAGTTATGAAACACAGAACGTCACTTGCAGCTGTCTGTAATAGCATGACTTTTGGGAGCCAGGAATGCATTCATCAATGTAATGATGAATACACAGCTTAATGTACTTGGATTGTCAGTTTTGGTGATTCCCTGGGTCTGATATTTGGAATTATTGTGCTTTGGTCTTTTAGAGATTAAAGACTACAATTAAACTGCAAAACAAATACAGAAATCTTGCAGCATTTTTACTGATTTCAGTCAGTGAGGACATGGTAATCAAGCCATCATGCTATCTTAGAGTTCCTTCTGTCTCTCAGAGCCCCTTGGCATTCATTACTTTTTCTGAAGCTCTTTACTGTGGGCCTGGCCCTGTATACTGCTTCACGCCCCATGCTTCTGATGGCACATTCTCTTGATTTTTGACAAATGAAATATGCTTTTCACACTTCCAAGTCATGGTCTTCAAATTTAATAAAGATACATAAAAGAAGTTCGCCTAAACCAATTTTTTAAAACAGTTAATTTTTTTCCATCAGTGAGCTTTCCTTTAGCATTGCCAGATTGATCAAATGCTCACATTTGGGTTTTTTTTTCATAGTGCTCTCTCTGATAAATACATTTTTTTTTTTAATATAAAAATATTGAAGTGGAGAGATTTCACTTTAATGTATTACCCTACAGCAGTCCCCTCTTGGAAATCTGGTATTTTAGTTGACACTTATCAGCTGGAAAGCTCTGAGAAGAAATGAGATTCTGGTCTGTTCTGCTTTCCCATTCCCTGTCACACAATGCACTGCGGACTTCTGAGTGTTTGCTAAATGACTCACTTTGCTAACCATTCACTTCAGGGCTTCTGGGGCACTCAGTGAAAGCTATAAGCTTTTCCCTGGCTTCAGTTTCCATTGAAATAAGTCTGAGAATGATACTTGCTGTAGGTATGTACATACTAAATGAGAGTAAAGATTTATAAATAGCATATAATTTTGCATTATTCCTAATCAACTAAGTCTAAGCCTTTCACTAAGAATCACGAATGCTTTAGAAATGCCTGCTGAAGTCATTCCAATAGGATGCAATTCTGCAGTTTTTATTCAAGCAAGTACTTATTTGTGTAAGTTATCTTACTGAGTATCACAATAATTATTTACATGAATAACGGAACTTTTTATAATATATCATGAAGTGTTCTGAAAAAAAAAATCCCCTAATTCAATACTGGCAAGTACTGCCCTTCAGGAATTGGGATTAGGACTTTCTTTTTTGCCTTCTGCAATATCATAGCCCAAATATCAGAGCAGTTTGTCTGTCTGATGGATTTGCTCATTACAAGAATTTCACTGCACACCACTGATGGCTGGTTATAAAACAGGCTTCATGATGCTGTTCTCCACATCCACTGGTAAATTAATTCACTGATTCATAGCATGGAATTGGAGAGAAAGTAAGCTACCTCTTTCTGTCACCCAGCATTTGACTGTGAAACGCTGTTGCTGATGAAAATGCATACTTAATCTTGTTTAATACAATTTAATAAGAAGTAGGTCAGAAGGCAAAAAAAATCAGGACTTGTTTCGAGATCATTTTGTGAGGGTGGGGCGAGGAGGGGGAATTTTAGTTGAAACAGTATCATTAACTGTTTTAACTGCATGGTTTTCTGCAATAAAGGCAGGATTTTTTCCATCTCAGAGAAATAATTTCTATGTGGGCAGATTCCCTCAGTATTGAGTAATCTGGTCCTTTCCTTTTTGCCTCTCTAGTTGTTGACAATGGTTTAGATTAAGCAAAGAGAGGATGTATCTCTCTATTCAGTCTTCATCCATTCATCACTTACTCTGAGCAAAATCCCTTTGGTAGAAGGCAGTGAAGTATTAGACATAGATACTGAAATTTACTAAAATTGTCAAGCTCAGTGTCCTGGATATATTTGTTCAGTATAAATGCTATCTTATCAGGAACTTTACAGTCAATGTGATAATTTTTTCAGCTAGTTTTAAAGACAGTCAAATAGTAGGTAAGATTGCATGGGAGAGAAGCAGACTGGAAATATTAGCATAATTCAAAATATGCAGGTCGCCATTCTGCAGGAATTCTCACTCAGGAGATGCCATATATACAGTGAACTTTTGGTTCTTTATGCATAAAGGTGAAACAATAATTTCAATTTCTGAGAACCAGAAGCTAGAAGATTTCTTGGGGATAGGGTGGCTACAAAAACAAAATGAAACAATGAAACACGGTCTTGTTAATGGTTGACCTAACATTTTTTTCAACTGCTTTTTTCTTTCCTTCAGTATATGCAAGTGAATTTGGCATGGAACTATTTGGACATATGTCAAACTTCATGAGTCCAAGATCCAGCTATTTGAAATTGAACAGACTGATGAGTAAACTAAACACCTTGGTTTTCTTTCCTTGATTTGGTAGCTTAATGAACATATGTGTCTCCAACTAATGATATCGCCTCTTCTGGTTTTTTTGTTTTTTTTTTTCCCCTCCAGTTAAAACTACAGTCATTGACAATGAAAATCTGGTTTGCTAAAATGGTATCAGGGAAAGCATGTATTTCAGGAAGAAAGCAAAGGAACTCAAGCCCTCTGTGGTTTCCTAACTGACTTCAACAAAGCATCCCCTCATGAGTCTCAGAAATCATCTGTATCCCTCCATCCCATTGAGCATCCCCAGCTATTTTGTAGGCTAAAGGCTTATAGTCAAATTGCTGCTAGTCAGAAATGTTGAAGCCAGAGGAAAACCACACTAAGCTATAACTCATGTCAAGAGGGATAAAAGGGAATGTAGCCAACTAATACAAGTCGAAACAATGCCTAGGAATAAAAATATGTAGTGCATGCTACTGAAGGTCCAGTGACATAGGTTTAATTCATGACACAGTCAAAATCTCCACCTTTTCCTCTTTCTTTTAAAGCAGTTAAATCTTCTGTCTCTATTTAACCCCTGAAAACAGGGATAATAGAACACAGGTCAAATTCCCATTTTACTTTAATTACAGTCACAGGATCCTCCTATACAGTGGTGTGTTAGGGTAGAGGGGTGTGGGGGCAGGAAGATGTAGACAAGGGGGCAGAGTAGTAGAGAAGGTGGGGCCAGTCTCTTTTTGTCTTCAAAGGATTCAGACGGTGGACTGAAACTATGCACTGCATGCATTCAGAGGCAGCTAATCTGCTTTTACCAAGATCAAGGACAAGGGAATCCAGTGGAAGCTGTCAAAAGTGCAGTTCTTTTCCTGGTACCATGTGTTTTTTTCCCACATTTCTCCCATATGACAAGGTCTGTAGTTTAGAGCCACAGTTTGGCCCTGTTACCCAGAAGAAAATATTTAGCCTCCCTCATTCATCTTGGATGCTTTCATCTGAGTAGCTATGAGTGTCTTTCTTTTATCTCTTTTCGTTTCCTTAGCAACGTGCAAGGACACTCCAGAGAAACAGTGTCAGACAACACCTTCAGTCTAGTCTTTCATGAGGCTTTCTAATCTTCATCAGCTCTGATGTGCAGTTTAATAGTAGGGAATTTCAAGCACACTAACTCACATGTGTCTTTGTCTCCCTGAAGCAAGATATAACAGAAAGAACACAGCCTGTACTCTGTCACTACTACCTCAACAAGAAAAAAGTTTCATTACCTACTAACCAGGTTTGCATTTCTCACACTGAACCTCTGTAGAACAGCACCTCCTTATGTTCAGTCAGTGATCAACGCTAACGATTATGTTCAGACCTAGATCAATGAAGCTGCCTCCTATATTGTGAGCTCCTTTTTGGAAGGGCTGTCTTTGAGCACCCAGTGCCATGTCACAAAAACAAAGATCCAGATTGTAATGATTTCTTGCCAGTTTGAAGAAAGAAGGTGCAATTTATTGACACGCCAATGTGGTTTACTGCATTGCTGCTATCTCCCTGATCCAAGACATCCAGAGCACAATTGGAAAATAATTGGAACCAAGGAAATCAGTATATGTTCAACAGGAATCTTCACAAAAATCTTTTTGTCCTTATAATCCTGTTTGCATTCTATTGTGCTGGATCATCCGCCATTCCTGGCTTCCTGAAATCAATGGCTAAATCCATAGCTAAAATCAATAGTGAGTAATCACTACAGCAATTTTTAGGTAGCTATTGGGAAGATGGCCAAAAATCCCATTAAGCAAGTTAGAGAACATTTTTCTTTCCCTGAGTCATCAAAATTAATATAATGAGTGGTTATGCTTCTAAAAGCATTAGTGTAACTAGCTCAGAGTCATATGACCATTGCTGCAAAGCCATTCTTAGCTGGAATTAAAAAATGCTGTATTTCCATTTTTTGTAGCCCAAATGAAAAATGCTGCACTTGCAAAACTGAATGATTGTTTTACATGGAAGTAAAAAGAAATAGATTGAAAAAAAAGCCCTAAAAGGATTAAATATGAGGAGTAACAAAGATGTCTAACTTAATAACTTTCTATGAAGAATTATTTCAAATAGGTTAAATGTAGTAGGAGGTTTCCTCCCTCATTGCTCACTTTCTCCTGCAGGGATGTGGTATGAATTTCCAGACAGGTACTGGCTAGTAGTACCAGGCTCTGGTCAGTCTGATCCAATTGACCTGGTATCAACTTCCTGTGAATGGGAAATGCTGTAGCTTGTTTCTTTTTTTCACTCCTGTAATTCACATTTTGCCATTGCTCTAATTCTGTACCTACACACCATGTGTACAGTGAAATGATCTTCTAGTGCAAGTAAAAATCTAATCTAAGACACAAACAACAATTATTTAGAGAAATCTTCGCACTTTAGGTATTGCTTGGTCCCTTTTATCAGGTAACGATAAGCAGTGACATGAATATGTATTGGACCAGCTGTGTGCATATACAGATGTATTCGTCACTTGATATCTGAAAATTTGACAGTATTTAACATATTTTCTCTCCACTCCTGTGAGGTGAGAGTAAATTGAAACAATTCTTACATTACATTAATTCAAGGGTGGCTGAGATGGAGGAAAGTGAGTGAGACAGTGGGCACATGCCATAATAAGAGCAGTTATTGAACCACTTTATAGATTTAAACTGAAGGGATGCACACTAGAAGTTGTCTCTTGAGAAATGTTGATTTTTTTCCTTTTAATTGAGAAATGGATGAAGAAAGTCAACTCAAAGTCTAGACCTCCCTTCACTCTATCTCGATTGATAAGGGTGAGCCAGGACATGTAATGTAGGCTCCTAGGCAAAACTGATTATGATCTATGTGAGCTGGGTTCTCAGTCTTGAGAGGCAAAACTCATTCATATGCAACACTGCAGAAGAGCCTTCCTTAGGCAAACCAAAATGTTTACATTCTCTGTCTTTGGCAGCTATTCCTGCTATAGCAGTTTGTCTATCACACACAAGTGTGAAGTGGTAGGCAGGAAGGCTGAGACTGCTAATGGACTGATGCTCATTCCCTTCCTGACAGGATCTTTAGGGGACATGGCAAGCATATATGTACCCCAAGGGAACTTCTGCAGGAAAGCCAATCACAGCAAGTTACTTGTGCTAAGGTTCAGGCTCCAAGCTAAGGAGGTAGTGTGAAAAAGCAGAGTAGGGATGGATGCTGGTAACCCACAGCTGAAATGTGAAATGATGGCTATTTTTCAAAAGACTGCCATGATGGTTTGCTCACTTTTTAAAGCCCATTACTGGCTCCATTGCACACAGAAGGAGAAAAAAATATTGTCTCAGATGATCAGAGTGGGAGAAGTTTGATATGGGAAGAGCTATTTTTCACTACTGGCATAACACTGAACTGAAAGTTGTGGCTGGGTAAGAGCTCTCCAGTGCATACAATTCAACAAATGTTTTAGGTAAAATTCCATCTGGCCATCTGTGTCTCCTATCACTTTCCCTTCTTCCAGCTTCCAAACTGACTTTATAGAATAAAATGTGAAGGGATTATAAAATCACTCTGCCATTATCTACTGAATATACAAAGAGAATTTCACACGTCTCTTTATCAAAACAAAGAGAAAATTTTATAAATTGTTTTAGCATCAAAGGTCTCCCAGAGCAAAGATGATGTTTTTTCACATCAGCAAATGTGAAGAGAACATACAACACTTGCACTTCAACTCAGTTTATAAGAAATCCACTTTTTTGTGTGTATGATTGTTGTTTCAAATCTATGTTGTCTTATGACTGTTCCATCTCTTTGACATTCAAATCAGGTTGGACTTCATAGAGTCCTGTGCAAGTTTTTGCTAAAAAAAAAAAAAACAAACTTTAGTTTTTTGACAAGGATGCAAATTGAAGCTGAATCATTGCTGTCAGTGTTTGAGAGGCTGGAAGAGACTTGGGGATGACAGAACACATGACATTCATATATGCTGAAGGCTGAAGATATTCATTGTTAATAAATGAGCTGATAATTCTCTGTGTGGAGTTTGCTGCATTAGCTCAGCACCACGTATACATCTGTAACATCACCTTTTGTTACATCACAAGCCCTCTTTAAAGCCTAGGGCTGCTTGCTTCTCTTTTTCTGGTAGCCTCACAAGGAAGCTACAAGAAGATTGACAGCTTGTTGCTTTAATGTCAACTCATCTGCTTCTATCCTGCAGAGGTCCTTCATCTCTACCCCTGCACTTTCACACCTTTCCAAATTACCAGTCTGTCATCTGTCCACACTTCATTAGCAGCAAAAACTATAATGCTGGGGAATTATCCATTCTTGACTGGACAAGTATATATGAAGAAGCCATTTGGCAAAAAAGCCATCTTTATGTCCTGGGCCTGTCAAGTACTCATCATAATTCAACTCCTATTCATAACAAGGGCTTTTTGATGCTGCAGTGCAAATAAACACTTAACAAAATGACAGAGGTGCTACTGCAGAGGACAGGCATCTTGCGTGAAAAGAATACAGGTGAGCTCCCAAGTGATTTCAAGAACAAATTACTACCAATAGTAGTCTACAAGACAGCTTTACTGAAGGAAATAATTTTCATGGAAAGTATTTGGTGCAGCTCAAAGGAGGAAATTTAATGCAGTTTTAGTGCTCAAAGATGAGAAAGTTATGGAAATTTCAAAACTGTAGTAGTTTTATTTCTAGATAAAGAAATGTTTCATGAAAAACCAAAATAAAAACCAAAGCTTCTGAGTGACTACTGTTGTTTGGAGTCCACAAGTCCCTCTTATTTAATTGCTTTAATTACCATTTTGAGCAAAAAGCCCTAAACTAGTAATTAAACTGTCAAACCAATGATACATATAGTTTACAACACAAGTTTATTCCAAGTGGAATATTCTAAGACAGTATTACCCTTTAACAGTCACAAAGAAAAATTTAAACATAAAAGCAATAGCTTGCATAATTATTTCACTCCCACCCTATCACTTCTTAAGTATTCTATATCATCTATATTGGGACAGGAGGCTGTAAAAATTGCTGCCATCTCTGAGTGTACAATCATGATGTGGTTATTTGTTTCTCACTTTAATGAAATTTACTCTTAAGTGCTTCAATGAAGGTTTTATTCAAAGATGAACCCGACATTGTGGCTATTTCCTCTTGGTGCAATTGACCCAATGCATGTAGTTCAAGAATGTTTGTGTTTACTGGCACAATCTTGTTAGCTCTGGTAAATAAGCTGATAACGCTGACAAATGGATTTCAACTATATGAGCAGGTAAGAATAACTTTCTTACCCATTGCTACACATACAAAAGACATAATTTTTTCTCTGTTTTCATTTTTCAGCAGTGGCATTACATGTCATGTATTTCACTACATGCCTTTCACATCCCAAATATCTTGGGCTTAGTTCAGAGTTTTGAATATCATGCCAATTATGCAAATCTTGAGGCTTAAATGTAAGCTTGGTATCCTCTGAAGACAGTGTCTACTTACGAAGTCTTTCTTGCCAATCTCAAGTGTTCCAAATAAACTGCTCCAATCCTCCTCATAATATTTTCTCTGGAATCAGTTGGCTATATTGTCCTTTTCTAGCTACCAAATGTTAATGTTCAGTCACACTGTGCCCTCCAATAGGCAATGGGCACATAACAATTGCCTGTCAGAAAGGCAAATAGAACTGATGCCTGGTTATAAGTAATTAATTATAGATGGTATATCGACTATAAAGGAATAGGACGTTCTGTAATTTCTCTTTCAATAGACAAAGATAACCTAAATCATTAACTGGTGTCCACTAGTAGTAGGTATGTCAGACAGAAATGCCATCCAATTTTCTCTTCATAACGAATTCCTCAAAATGTTTTCTGGGAGCCTGCTGAAACTGTGTTCTGTTGACTCCACTGGATTGCATTTGGAGACTGCATGGTGAATACACATGAATGACCATAGACATGACCAAAGCAGAGGATACTATTTCACTTCCAAACAACTAACAAAAGTACTGGATTTAACTTTGATTTGAATAAACTTTATAAATTTAGACATGCATGCAGGTATGAAGGTTTTACTTTGTCAGTTTGATGAAGCTTACATATTTTTTGTAATCATAAACAAGATGCAGCAAAGATTTTTCTCCCCTATAAGTTCTATAAGGGGTTTATGAAAGAATTTCATTCCATAAAGAAGCCAATTATATATATATCATGCATATTGTAGCTTTGGAAAGAATAGTGCTTCATAATTTCTAAAAGTCATTAAACTGCACATTATTTTAATTAAACAAAGTAGTGTAACAGCCGCTGCAGATGAGACTGGGATGTGCTTGAAAATTTTGTAATTCTTCATTCCACATACACTAGAAATTTTCAGAATCTGGTGAACAACACAATTCAGATGATACAGATCAATAAGGAAGCTTTTTATAGGCAGCCACCTAGCAAACAGGCACAATGGATTCATAAGACTACGAAAGAATTTTTAATTTGAGGGTAGAGTTGAATTTTAAAAAATGAAACATGGATGAACCAATTTTACTAAGAAGTTGTGAAAATCAAATTAGAATAAAGGTTTTGATTTTAATCAAAGAACAGAAGCAACACTGAAGTGTCTGGGGAGTTTTACAAACACATTTATATTAATATCTCCAATCTTTTCTGAACATTGTCATACATATTGAAGGCTACGTAAATGACTAATTAATTACTATAATGTGAACTGCTTTGAAATTAAATGTGGTGAACATTTGCCACTATTTGCTAGCATTGTCTAAAAAAAGATGTACATGAAAAAGAGTTTACTGAGTACTCTACATTTAACCATTCCATGTTTATAGGGTAAATGCCTTAAAAAAATGTAAAACTCCACACTTGCAGGCTACGTAACAAATGCTTCTCTTCTGCTCTCCCTTGTAAGAAATGGATCTCTTCTTCTATTCTTGTAGACATATCTCCATGTTCCCCTATTATCCTATTCTCTCAGGAAGCCAAGGGGAAAAAAGAAGCGAGCAAAACAAGAGCTTCTGCTGATGAGCAAGGGAGCTCCTCTCCCCTGTGTGTCTGCCTACATGATGCACAGCCACACACAAAATTATGGTCACTCTCTGCTGAAGGGAGAAAAGCCAAATAAAGCTTTATTTTAAAGACACTTGGTATATCTGACGGATAAAGGCTACAAAAAGCTGCTGAGAAAGACAGCATCTAAAGATTTCTTGAGCTTGAATCTCACTCTTTAGACTGATCATTCAACCTTATTCCATGGTTCCTCAGGAATATTACAACAATGTAATTGTTACAAAGGAAGGGAAAAGAGAAGTCCTCTTTCATTAGTGACTGTAATAGCCTGAGATCTAATTTCACTTGTATGTCAAAGCTCCAAGGCAGAGTCTTTGAGCTTTTCCAGACTTGCTCTTCAATTCCCAATTTTGAGTATTCTAGAGAAAGAAGCCAGCAAAAAATCAAACTGCCTAGTGAATGTATCCTGTTAAAACAGTTCACTTCAAAACTTCCTATTTGTGGAGTAATAAATCTATAAGATATTGCCTCTGGCTACTACGTATTTTATATTGTGCTAGCGCTATTTATTGGATTCTCTTCCTACTGCTTTAAAAATGGTGTGTATATACAGTGCAGAGCTATGAAGAAACAAACCGAAAACGTCAGAAAGGACTACTGTGAATAAAAGATTTCTTTTAGGATAAAGAATTCATCATGAACATGCTTAAAATACAACCATAAACTCAAGGTAATACAAGAGAAAAACATACCTGTGAAAACCCGAGCACTTCTCCATTTTCATCGAGCACATTAAAATTAATGATTGGACCTTGGACATCAGGATTGCTGAAATCTGTATCACTGTAAATACGTACTACAGGAGCCCCATTGGCATATTTTAAGTTAGACAGCACGGTATAGGTGTAGTGAGCTAATGCAAATGTATGCTGTCTTATTTTCTCCATTCCACCTACAAAAGAAAAGTGCACATACATGTCAGGTGCATTATTTTTATGGCAATGTCAAAAAAGGGTGATTTTTTTTCAGAATGGTGTAGTGTGAGGTAATTAGCACAAAATTGGTAGTTTTGTGTTTCTTTAAATGCATATACAATTTTCAAATGTTTCTTTCCTCATGTTGAAGTTTCAGAAGTACTGTTGCACCAAGGATTTATCTATAGTTAATCTACTGTAGAAAGCTAAAGTTTCACTGAAATGGTTTACAGGATTACAAGATTTATAGTGCCAGTCTATACATAAAACTAAGATGTTCTAGTACAAACAAATTTGAAAAACAAGTTCTTCTCCAGATCTAACTCTAGAGATCACAGGAACACAGCACAGAAAGCAAACTGTTATGTCTGAGATAAAACAGAAATAATAAAGTTCGAAATGTAATGACAAAATAAAAATGTCATTTTACAAGGAATTTACTTGAATAATGGAGAATTATTCTTCCAAAACTTCTTTCTGTAGAAGAAAATAAAATGACATTGTGAATGCTTCATTGACTACATCCATGCAATCGGCGGCTCAAGAAAAACTTTGTCAACAAGTTTTCACAGAACTTGGCCTGGAAAAAGCATAAAGAGGATTTTTTTTTTTTTTTTTTTTTTTTTTTAANNNTTTTGCGACACTGTGCAGTCTGGAAAAGAGCAGAGAATTCCTGACAGACGAAGATCTCTTCAATATCTCTGCTCTTTGAAGAGATGCTGTATCTTTGTTAGATGTCCCTATTGAAGGAGTTTCCATTATGCACACTGTGCACTGCACCATGGTGGGTCTACATCATGTGGAAAGAACAAAAACAGGTAAAGAATCATCAAAGACACCTTGAAGTAGAAGGGCATTTTTCTTTCTGAGTTTTAGACCCAGAGTATTTTCTGTAATGCTGAGTATCCTATTTGAGGCTCATGAGCATGTTTCACCTTTTATTTTACCTTCTTTAATTAACCTTTGTAACTATTGTCCTAGGTTACAATGTAAGATATGCCCAAGATATGTAGGAGCCAAGCATTCCCACCTGGATATAACGCGGGATAGCACAGGGGGCCCTCAACCCGCTGGATTCCCAGAGGACAGGAGCTACCGGACTTTTCTACAGGATCACTGCTTCAACAATACCACTTCATCCAGACTGCTACCAGCACCCTGACTAACAGGTTGTATTATTGAACTTATTTTATTTTACCTTTTTTTTCCCCCTCCTATTAAATTGTATTTCTGACTTGGAGTCTTTCACTGGTTTTACTTTCAAACCAGCACACTATGAATCTCACACTTACTTCTGTGCATATTACTTTTATACCTGAATTTGTGGAAACTTCCACACTTGAAATTTTGTAATCTTATTGACTTCTATGCCTTTATTCATAAAAGACTGTGTCATTTATAAATGCATATAAAGGAAAAAAACGATATTTCTCCTGATATGCAGAAGAACTGCAGCAGCATCTGTTATTCCACTTTTTTTGAGTTTCTCTATTATGTGCTATCTCCTTTAGATAAGCTGGGAGAGCATACATTAAAAACATAGTAACAGATTAGATACAAGGTGGAAGTACTTTTTTTTTGGTGCTGAAGAATAATAAAGAGGAATAAGTTATTTAATGAGATACCAGGATGCAAAGCACTTGCAAGGAAGCATGCCAGCAGCTAATCAGTGGAATTTCTTGATGTTAGGCACAGTAAACTTGGCAAGCATCTCCTGAACATTTTGGTCTGAAAGATGATTTGTATTTTCACAGTCTCCAAGAATAAAAGATTGACTAGTCAGAAATGTCCTAGTCGTTGGGTAGAAGTTAGAAGTCTTGAAATAGCAAAAAAGAAAACCAAAACCACACACACAAAAAGTTATTTTTGAGCATTTGCCAAAAAGTAGCTGTCTTAAGTGACTGCCTTGTCAGCTTCTGAGATGTGCCTAATCTCCTGATTCAGAGCTTTTCCAAACTGACAGGAATCTTTTAATAGAAGATTAAACTACTGTCCTTGTGCCTGGTTGAAAAAATATCTTATTCAGAAATTTCAGTCACTCATTCACAGCAATCATTCTGCTATCATTTCTATATTGTTTTCAGCTATTCTTCTTTAAAGTTTCTTAATCACATTTCCTTGTTCATTAGTGAGAAGCTGATGAGTCCTTTAATTATTTATTCTGACAAATCCAAATGCAATAGCCTGCAGTTGCTTTCCAGCCCTGTGATTGGAGAAAGGAAGCTGTGTTGCCAGGATCGCATATTTTTAAGTAGCAGAATAGGTGGTAATTAGGTCTGATGTCACAAAAATCCTTGTGGTAAAACTGCCAACAATCTGAAATTTATTCTGACAGAAAAAGAGATATATATTCAGAAAATAGCTGTGATTTATTTTTATTTTGTTCAACAAAATTACTGTGTATTACATAAATCCAGTGCTTACCTCATCTCCCTTCTACAGACAAGAATGTGAGCAAGAGAAAATAAAAATCAGAACAAATCTCTGAGAATAAAAGCAGTAACACATAAGCCTTACAATTATAAGCCTACCACATTATAAGACTTACAATTCAGAAAAATCATCGATACTTCATTTTAAGAAGGAAGGACTAGAAAGGACTCTAGGGCCCTGACTCCTCAGTTTAGTGATTTTATTCCTTACTGTTGTATTATTTCATTAAGGTGAATTGCATCTATTTGCTCCTAAAAGTTATTTTAAAATTAGGAACAATTTATGCATTCTGTAATTTGGATCCGAATTTGGATCCCATGTCTAAATTACATCAGATGAAGTCTATCTAATACCATCCACTGTATTTATTTGTGTAATGTGTGTAGTAACACATTCAGCACAAGGAATGCTCACAATCAACAATCTGTACTCATCAGTAGCTTCCTATAGCAGAACTGTAAGGACTTCTCTGTTAAAGGGGAAACTTCTGCATTTGCGTGGATTAATATGCCCCCTGCTACTTTGTCTCCATGTGCATTTTTTACTTTACATTAAGCCAGACATGATCATTTAATGAATTCCCTTCCCAATAGCATGAGATTTTTCACACAAATTGTTGCCGCAGTGAATGCCATATATTTTTTCAATGGTAAACTTTTTGAGCAGAAGAGATTGCAAAGCAAGCCTGTACTTTTGTGTATGAACCTCCTTGCCAAAGTATTCTAGCAAACCTATGGAGAAGCATTACACCTCATACTGCTGATGTATGTTTGCACACTACAGCATTCTGATAGGTCAGCACCATCTCAGACCTGCCATCCCATCTTATATCTCAGTCTGGGTATTGTTATGGAAACTAATACTGTTCAAGCATGGAAAATTCAGAGTCCCACAGCACTGAATAACCCAAAGATAAATTTATACTGTCAGCTCTTCCACAGAAATTGCATATATGCATATACTTCTCCACAGAGACTGTAGGACAGTTAAGTCATCTGGAAGAGAAGGAGAAGTTATATCACACTCACAAGAGGGTAAAATCTATGTGCATTCAAACTATTCACAATTGTCATCATGGTATAGTAAATCCACTGCTTGCTTTGCCTGGTGATAACATTTTGTATTTGCATTACTTCTGTCTTGTTCTATGCAAAATAGAATGAGATTTTATTTTTCCAGTGGAATTTTATCCAATTGGTGAGGTTTGAGATATAAACATGTCCAATAAGTATTCAGTGAAGAATGATTCTGAGTTAGCAGGGACCTGGTTTTGCATTACACAGTGGCACACATGTAATGGCATACCATCTCCTCTCCAAAACAACCAGGATTTCAGCAGTCTAAATGTTCAAATGTTAGTTCTTCCTGAAAGACCTATAGACAAATAGGCATATGTCAACACCTATAAAAGATTTTGAATAAAGAGATTAAGATAAACCAGAGACTGGAAAAGAATCTCTAGAATGAAAGCTCTGGTGTTTAAGGTTTTCAAGCTGTACTCAGAAAGCTCTGTGATCTGCATTCAAATACATTCTTTATCTCTCTTACTAGGAGAAGCTAAATACTGGGATAAGGAAGAAGAGAGACATAAAACAAATATACTGCTATTGTTCAAGCTCAGCGTGAAAAAGCTACAGAAATTGAGGTTTAAGCTCCACAAATTCTCTATCACTCCAGTAAATCCAATCTCACAGGTATCTCTGGATAAGAAAAAGATCAGTGTGATTCACTATTTGTCAGCATCACCTAGATAGCAATGAGGCAGAGAAATAATGAGCTGAAATCTCAGCAAACCAATCAGCAGGGAGTGAAAGCAAGATGTAGCCACCTTCTACTGAATCCCAAATGAGACAGTTCACCACACAGGACCGGTAAGTCAATGTGCTAATGAAGCCATGAACCTGAAAATCCTGTGAAACATTTGGAGTCCTTCCTTCGCTTCCTTCAAGGGTACATTAAGATTAAATTCTGAGCTTTTTTGGTGATCTTTTTTGCATAGAACTGGACGTCTCAGACGGAGGTCTGTCACCTATTTAGAGTTGTTCTTCCCACTAACAAAGTGCTAAGGATGAACTTAGTATTTTTTGTGAATTTTGTGAATTTGAGTGCTTCAGCTTTAAACCACATTAACAAAGTGCTATTCTCTAGCACTTCTGTTTTAAAGAGAATGCTGCAAAGATGAAAATGAAATATTCTTAAGATGATCCAACTCCCTACCCCCAAAGTCCAACCCTGAAATGTTCTAAATACAATACAAAAAAAGAAAATAAAGAGAAGAAAATATAATCAATTGATCAATCATCCCTTGGTAGAGCATCTACATTTATCAAAAAAATATTAAATACACCCATTCCTGGTGACTTTTTCCCCCTAAATTATGAGAATACTTGTCCTAATTAAGATGAAATCTAGCTACTGCCTGTTTCCCAGAGTGAGGAGTAACAGATGAAGAAAAAATATATGAAAAAAGGTATGTAATTTCTAATCAACTACAATGAAGTAAACAAAATATATATATATTAAAAAACCCCTCAAAATGTGTAAATGTCCTTATGGGTTGGCCAACAGAACTAAGGGTATAAAAGCCACTTGGGGAACTTGAACATTACAATGAATACATTAACATTTCCTTGCTGTTAACAGGAAAGAGCTCCTCTGACATAAGAGAACTGCAATATGGGTCATAACTGTTAACAAAATTTCATTCATTTAATTCAAAATAAACCACTGTAAATGGCTTACCAGTCAATTCATAAAAATATCTATCATCCACACCCACAGAAAAGGCATAAGGCATGGACAGATTGAAAACCCCTCTTTGACTCACATGACCAGTTCAATCAACTTGATCTATAAAACACACGTAATAAGAATTGGTTTGGGAAACACAAAGTGGGGTGGACTATGACTGTTTCTGCAGCTAAGGTGACTGCATTTGAGAGCAAGAAGGGTAAAATCTGTGTCCCCAGTTGTCATTGGCACTTCTAAAAAATAATGCAGGCTTCTTTCTAAAGTTAAGATGCAGCAAAAAGAATTACATAAGAAAATTTTGGTTATGAAACGATGGTTTTTTTCCTGTAAAGTACATTATGTGGTTTGAAAGTACACAATCAACTGGCAAGAATCCATTTCACAAGATCATTGTCCAGATTGAAACTTTAGATGAAATCCTGCAACCCAATTATGTAGTTTCTGTGTGTCCAAAACAGAGAGCCCTCTTACACCCTCAACACAACTAAATCCATGCAGAATTCAATGGGTAATAGGGGGACCTTTTACTCTCTCAACACTAATTCTTTGCATAATAGCTTAAATCCTTTTATTCTCCTCCTTCTCCCACACCATTTCAATAGTTTAAGACTGTGGGAAGTAACTGCTTAATCCTCTATTCAGAATGTTATACTGAAACCAAACATGAAACACATATTCAGTGTTTATCTTAATGAACAGAAGGCTCTTTGATGCCCTGTCTCCCACTTCTTTAGAGCAGTTAATTCAAGCTCCTTTTTCACACAGTGAGAGGAGTTTGAAGTCTCTGTTCCAAATAAAATGAGCAGCATATTCTGAAAGAAGCAGCTCCTAATTTTCAAACATCATAATGAGGAATACTTTGCCTTTTTAAAAAATTTCTTGGGAGTTGCATGAAAGCAGGGAAGGTATACATGCCACCTGTCCGACTCACTTTTAGTATAAATATTTTAATTACAGATACAATTCAATTTCAATTATCTACTTCTTAGGTAAATAGCTATCTAAAAATTCAAATAAGCTCCAGGTAAGATACATTTAATTTACGGTTTGCTATTAAGAGATTTCTTTTTTGAACCAGGGGAGGGTATGTATTTCTGTCCATCCTTTATTTTCTTCCATGTGCCCACGCCATACTCTCAGCAGAGGTAATAATTTCAGGACGACTTTTTAAACCATAAAACCAGCAACATAAAAGATGACTGGGGAGTCTTTCTCAAAAAGGCAGACTGCCTTGCACTCCTCATGGAAGCAGCATTCAAACTGTACCTCCAGAGTGCTGGATGACATGAGCCCAAAGAGATTTCTGTGAGAACAACAGAATCATCCCTAAAAGTATGTATTTATGTGATACTCACATTTTATCTCCAAAGGCTTTATCTCCCAAGGTTTTTCTCAGTCCAGCAGAACAACTTCTGCTTATGATTCTGTCATCTTAAGGACAAAATGCAAGGGGAGCTTGTACTGTAAAAGCACATGAATTCTCCTGGCAGCTGTTAGAAACCTGAATGTTACATATAGGCCTCTTTTCTGCTTTATTATGAAATGTCTCTGTCCTTTGTTTAATGGAGCCTGTTATGCACAATTCCTTGAAGTCAGCATGTGGAAACTTAACTGCTACTTGTTCCCTGGAATTTTTAACTCTCTACAACTAGTCTGCTAATAAAAGGCAGAGCATAAAGTTCATTCTTTGTCTCACAGCTATATCATGGGAATTTAGAAAACGTAAGATTAGGCAGTAAGTCTTAGTTTTTCCAGCCAATTAGACTAATTTGACCCTGATTTTGCACGAACACTTATTTATTGTTTTCTAACTTACTTATTCAAGTCAGGAGCAACTGTCTAATCACTGTAACATAGCTGGAGTAGAACCTTTGTCATCTGCTCAGCTAAACTGATACTATCATCAGATGCGCAGTCAAGTTGAATTCTTCCAAAAAAAAACACTTTTCTGTATGACCCAGCCACTAGTGCTACTTGACAGTATCATGATTTTCTAACATCTCCAGAGTTTCATGGGTTGTTTTCATTGTCCCCTGAGGGGAGGTGCAGACCAATGGATACAAACAACTTACACCAAAAATAGACTGAATATAAAGTGAAATCCAAATGTTTGGGGGGTTCATGGGAGGAAATTTTTCCCTCAGCATCAAGAGAACACTTTGAAATATTCTGAAAACTCTGACAGCTTCCTTTTTTTCCTTCCTAAGATGACAGATCCCAATCTAAAGCCTTGCTAGGCTATAAATCCATTCTGCTTCAAAGCTCAGCCTGCCTGCATTCGCTGCAGAAGAATGGCTAATGCTGTGGCCAGAACTCACACCTTAGTACCCATTGGTTTGATTCTACCTTCCTATAGGTTTTGTATTAGCAAAACATTTAACATAATGTTTTTGGAATCTCTCTGTTAGTGAAATACTTTAGTGTCCAAGGCAGCATATTGATTTGCAGTACAGCTTTTTCTTTACTCATAATTTTGGTTGGACACCTTTCCTCTTTTTCTCTGACAATCTCTGAAGCAAGGCTTTTCATGCTGGCATATGAAGCAGTGGGATACTCCATCTCTGCTCTTATGCAGCCTTTGTATCCTGCTCTTCCTAAGGCTTCACAGAATTTTCCCATCACAGCAATGCAGAAAATATCACAAGTTCAATTAATTAAACCAAAATCACAATAGACTAAAAGAAAAGTTTCCAAGGACAAATCTTAATGCATGATGCTGAATAGTGATGGAACAAAAAAACCCCAAAACAACCCATCATTCAATTTTCCCATTTTCTATTTGTAACATTCAGGAATACAGGAAGTTAGTAAAATAGTTTCTACCCATTTTTATGAAAAGGACAATATTTTTCTTAGTGAAATTTTGGATTTACTTATATTCATGATTTTTAATAGCCTAAAGGATGCTTTGCCATTTGTTTTGTATTCTCAGACTAAGTCTCTGCTGGTACTGTTACTATAATAATAATAGCTACCATGGAAGGAAGGGTGTCATTAATGAAACAGTGGTAATAAAGCAAATACAATGAATTATAAAAACTGCCTTGAAATTTCTCTAATTTGATGTCTTAATAACTAGGAAGTATGCGGTCAATATTAAAAAGTGTTCTGAATTCTGGAATCTCATGCTAAACTGAATAGGCCAGGGCTTCTCCCAGGCTTTTTAACCAAGCTAATGTTGTTTTAATAATTATCTGCATTAACACCTCAAGAGAGACCTATAGCTAACCTATAATCTGTCTGAGGTCACAGCACTAAGTCTGCTTTACATCAGTCACTGTTCTCGTGAGGACCAAAGTGACCCACTGACATACTTTCCCTCTGGTGGCTGTCTTTTCTGACTGCATGTAGCAGGCTCAGACCTCTTGAAGTTCATTGTTGAGTTTGTGAGATGTACGAACACACAAAACATTTCACAGATAGTGAAAGGAAAAACTGAGAGCAAAAACTGGCTACTTTGGCACAGTGTTACACACTCTCAACACACAGCTTTCAGCAAAGATGTTATGGGTCCAGTCTCACTTCTCAAGAGTTCATGCAATAAAAGTGAGATGCCAGTACTTCTTAAAATATAGCTATTGATGTGGGATGCTCAGCAATCACTCCTGTAAAACAGCATCAGTTTTTTTTATAAGCAGAATGTCCTGCAGTGTTGGCTGGTATAAATTAACTTTTGGGAGGTTTTTATTACACTGCTCATTCCTCTGAGCTTCTGAAACCCACTGCACCTAGAAAATTGTGTGGTCTCCATGTCAAGGGGCTGATGAGCAATAAGAAAGTGTGCTGGATGAACACTGAAAATTTGTAATTTTGTAAGCATGGAATAGGTATTTTACTCAATTGTAAGTTCAATGAGCAGATCTACTTAACAGAAGACTAGAAGAAAAATAGAAGGTAGAAAATGTTAATATTTTAAAGTCATTTATTGCAGTTTTTGCTTCCTTCTAAAGACTGTAGGTAGTGAGCTTCTTAAAAAATAATCACTCTTGGCCTTATATCAGCTTCAATAAGCTATAACACCATAAATCAGTCAAAATCTCAACTTCAGATTTAGTTCAGAGAAGTTGAAGTATTGAAGACATGAGGAATTCTTATGTGCACCACTTGCTACCTCACGCCGTAAATCAAGCTCCATGGTGAGCTCAGGAGCTGCGTCTCAAGACAGACTTGGGCAAGGTTAAAAGAAAGCACTGATGTGAGCAAGGCACTGTGAAGGATGAGTGCTGCCAACACAGAGGGAGACACTGACAGGGAAAAGAAGCAAGGCAGCATGCACTGAGGAAGCCCTAGCCTTTTCCCATGGCAACCCATTACATTATGAGCTCTGCAGAAGGAAGGCAAAAAGAGTAGGGGCTGCTGCAGCTCTGTCAGATAAGGGACTTTGCAGTTAAGATGTAAACAAATAGTTTAAAAAAAAAACATTTTCCGCATCATTTCTATTTAAGATATTTTTTACAACAGCAAGGCTCTAAAAATGAAGGTCCAGCTCACTGTTCACAAAATTCCATTTTTAGGTTACAAGGAAAAAGCAAAACAGCAAAGCTTCCCTTCCTAAGAGGTAGGGATGAAGCTAGAACACTCATGAGATGTGGAGAGGCCCAGATTCACTTATGTATTCCCATGAGGGGCTTCACACTCTAGCTTGTCACCACACATAACAATAAACCAATATATTTTACTTCCCTGGTTTCTTTGGAGCTCTCAGCTTTTGGAATGCTTTTTCTTAGATCCACCAAAGTGGTAATAGTGCCTACTGCTCTTTAGACTGTTCTATGAGATTCACATTTTAAGATGTTAAAGAACACTATCAGGGCTAATGATAGAAAAAAACAGAAACAACATCTCTTCTTGTGTTTTGTTATCTAGTATTATCTACCATGCATTTCTTTCTTTCTTTCATGCAGCATATTTTCCAAAGATATCTACAATGCCTTTATTTGTAAATGGAAACATTCCAGGAAGAAACAATTTAAGGAAATAAATACACAGATAATCCTTATTACTTTCCTTTTCATTCTTGCCCCATCAAGTGCACGCTTGCTATTGTAAATGAAAAGTATGACCATGAAAAGAGCTTCTAATTTGAAGCACTATGAAAAGAAAACCCTCAGAAATTACTCATAGCATACATGGCCATCATGCCAAACAGGCATTGAGTGTTACTAGTGTTGGCAAAGAAAGTTGGCACGCACTTAGATCCATGACTTTTGGCTGCAGAGGTGCTGCACAACACAAGATATGAAAATGTCACACTAAAACAAAGAATCTATTTTCATACCTTAGCCTTGAATTAAAAAAACTTGATGAAATATGTTTATCTCTTTTTTTTTATTTTCCTTCTTGAAAGATACTTAACTCAATACATGACATAATTTGAATGGCTCCAATGGCACACAAGATACCCGTGTAGATAAGATGGTCTTCGGGTCTCTAGTTGACCAGTCAGGAGCCCTGGTTTGCAGTTGAAATGACTTAAGCCTGTTAAAGGTTAGTATTTAGTGTGTTTCATTTATTAAGTGCAACAGATATTCTTGTCTGGATTGAACTAACCAGAATGGCTGTCTCAGACTGCCCAAGTTTCTAATATTTCTCTTGACTCAACCTCTCTAGTATTTTATTGACTCAACCTTTCTGGCCTCACCAAACCTCTGGTGGTCTTACATACCTAGGTAAGGATCCTACAGGAATTACATCACCCTGCTGAGGTACTTCACAGGAGAGAGAAGACACCTAATTCAAAGCAGCAGCAAACTTCTGACCAATTAGAGGGATTAATCAAACTGTTCAAACATTTGACTGCAAACCCAACAGGAAAACTTGTATAATTAAGAAGTATGAATTTAAATTCATGGCAATACATACAAAGGCTTCACATATCGAACATTAGTGTGGCTGCATTTCATGCAGAACTGGTATGTTCACTTACCTCTCCAAAACCCTTCTGCCTTCTTGGATATGATAGGATAAGGGGGAAACAATATGCAAACCATCAGTCCTGTTTCCTTTTACAAGAACAAAAACAGTCCCACAATTTTGTGGGTTCCCACCTGCAAAATCTTTTACTAATATTCAGTGGCATTTTTCCATGAAACTACTCAATAATTTTTAAGAGTTCAAGAACACCTTCAATGTTTATTATAAATGGTTTGAATTTACCGAGCAGTTTCAACAGCAAAATTTTACTTATTGGTGAGACCAAAAGGCAACAGCAAGTGCTTTGTTCTATTCTAGGGTGACCAAAAGTCACACCAGGATCAGTGAAGGATTTATCAGATGATATTAGCTTGGACTGCGATATGGCTTCTCAAGCCTTTTCCCATTCTTTATAGAACCTGTTATAACTCTCACCAGAGAGACTCCTCAAAGGAGATGGCATCAATACAAGATATGAGGGGAGGTCAGAAGATGCAGGATTAGCTGGTCTTTCATGACAATGGCAGGCAGTCAACTTGAACTCCCCAGGAGAGACAAAGCGGTAGTGACAGCTACGCAGCAAGTCCTCCTTCAGCAAGCTGCTGAAACTTCAGCAGTTTGGGACTGGCCTGGGAGGTATTTAACAATGGTTGGCAATTTTCTTTTTTCTTGTCTTCTCACATACTTTGACAACAATACTCTTCAGAGTATGAGGACGCTTATGTGACATACCTCTTGCTCTCAAGTCTTTGTTATAATATTGTGTCCTGCCTGTTTTTCTTAATTTCTTCCTAGTTATTCTGATATCAAAACTTCCACAAAATGCTGAGAAGTGATAAAAAGCCTATATTTTGATCTAAAGAGAGACTCTCTAGTGTCCCAGAGAGTTCTACTCTCTCACATGCCATCTGAAGATATAAGTTTCACAGGATTAAAACACCCCTTGTACAGCTGGAGAACAAATAAATAAATTGATAAGTAAAGAAATGCTGGTTCAAGTGCTTCTTTCCTTCTTTGTCTCTGAACATGCAAGAAATAAATTGATTAACACCCTGAAGTTATGATGAATCACAGAATTTTTAAGATCAGTAGAAGCTGGATTAAAACATTTCACCTGTCTTAGACACAGAACAGAAAAGGAAAAAGGAAGGTACTATAAACTGAAGGGTCAGAAAAATTAGTTTTATGGTCCTGCAGAGACTTGACTCACCTGTAAGGTCAGACCAATCAGTCAATCAAAATAATAAAAACCTTTCTTTTTGAGGCCTTGACAATGTGAGTCCTGCCAAATGTACTCAATACAGCTCTTCCCTTTTTTCTTTTTTCATCAGAATGATGCTGTCAAGTTCAGAATGTGATCTAATATAAAAGCTTAGCTTCTTCTTTATCAGAGCAGATAACAAGAAGTGTTGGTAACAAGACAGCATGTTGATTGTTTCTGACTAAAAGCTAAACCTTGAAGGCTCACTTTGTTCAACAGCAACTTCAGTCTTTATTTTCTTCTGCAACTTCCAAACTTTGCCTTAACTCATACCACGCTTTCTTGTAACATAGATGAGCTCTGTTACAAAGGATTAATTTGTTTCCCATACCACATACAGTTCTTTCTTTTCCCTCATTTTCACAGCTCTTTATGGATAATATTCACTGAACAAGGGTATGTGTGATATGTTTGTAATTTTACCTGAAAATATAAATTCTGTAAGACAGAATTTAAACACATCACTATACTGCTCTGCTATTTTGTCTCTTTGGCTATGCTGGTATTACTTTCCTGCAGACTTTGTCTCTTCATCTACAGGCAGGGAAGAGAGAAGGAGTGAGTCAGGGGCATGAGGCACTTTAAAATCAGCTGCTTGTAAGCCAGGTTAGTCAGTAATGTATTCAGAGCCTTTTAAAGCTGACAGGATCCTCCACAGCTGTAAAGCTCTCCTGCAGTTACCAGCAAGAACATTTTTCCATATCCTATATGACGCTGAGATGCAGGTCCATCCTTCAAAGTGTTTTGAAATTCTTCCATGCTAACTGATTGCACCCCATTGGACTTCATCTCTTTAGTTTTCATATTTCGTTTGCAGCAGAGACAGTGAGTATTTGACCCAAAGACAGAGGCTGGATCAGCCTGTTTCACAAAGCTGCTTGTTGAGCTGAAATTTATTTAAAACTCTTCCCGTCAGAAGAGAATGATCTATTACTGCCACAAAATGGCAAAATGCCAAGAGACAGATTTTCAGAATTTCTGCTTCCATGAACAGGAAGATATTATCAAGATTAATTTATGAAAAGAAGAGCAAAATATATCTTTAAAACCACTTAACACAGCCATAAAAATATATTGGTTTTAAATGTCTATGATGTTATTCAATTAATGAATTAGTATTACTACTCACAATTTAAAAATTCCTATTTATAAGATTCTCAAACTCTGTTTTACACTCTTCTTATTCCCATGCTCCGCATTTTACTCGCCTCCAGCTTTTCTAAATTATTAAAGAAAATCATGAATTTCACCAGAACCATGGACAGTACTCCTATGCCACAGGACACCTGTGGCAGGAGCAGGGCCTGGGATCTGCTGCCAGGGCTTGGAGCTGCCCAGAGACCACCATGACACTGCAGGGCTAGCATCCTGGTCCTGGGGGGATTGAAGGAGCACAGAGCCCTGGGGTGGCCAGCTCCCAGGACAGCAGCTCCCTCTCTCAGGAGGCACCATTTGCAGAGGATTGCCAAAGACAGCCACAGAGATCCTTTTGGAGAACACGAAATGCCAGCCCGCCAGAGGGCTGCCAAGCCTTCAGAGGAGGTACCAGGAGAAGGACAGGCCAGGAGAGAGATGCCAGTTGTGGGATGGAGACACACTGAGATCCCTGGAAGCTGAGGCCAGGCTTGCCAGCGCTGGGGAGCATGCAGTGCCAAGGCAGCCACTTTCATCCCATGCCTCTTCCCACATGTGGGCCATGGGCAGCAACATGCAGTGCCTCAGGACAGCCACAGCCAGGCGTCGTCCCCCCAGGGGGACAGGCTGCCCAGTGCTCCCAAATACAAAATGCTTGCAAGTACCTAAGCTGAGACAAAGCATACTTCTAAATTTCAGAAAGTATTTTTGTTATCTCTAAGCAGGTGACAGCTACTGCAGGTATTAGAACTATCTTCCTTTCTTCACTCCAGCCTTCAGTCTTTAACTTTTCTAAGCTTTGAAATGAAGATGTTCTTAATACCAGAGAAAGAGGCTTTGCATATGAAACGAATTATTAAACTCACATGAGATGCATCCATTTTGGAGATGAGGGATTGCATGAAAGAGAGACACAGTGTCATTTTTCCTTCTTGTCACTTTCATATTAAAACAAACGCTGTATCATTATTGGGACCGGTTTGTCCAAGGTCACTCAATTGTTCAGCACTTATGAGCTGGCAGCTCATCACAGGCAGAAGCAGCACATATAATCATTATTGATGCTGGCAGTCTCCACCCTCGCTAATGCTACTTGTTCTGTCAGCCAGACCCTGGCTTGTCGCAGGCAAACGGAATTATTCTTTGAGCTGTGCTTGGATCTGCAGTTCAAGGGAGCTGTTTGATGCCAGACCACAACTAAGTACCAAATGGTGTCATGCCTATTCACAGAACATGCCAGGTCAACAGCTACTGTTTAATTAGGCTCAAATCCTCCCATCCACAGCTCAACGTGAATGCCAGGCCATGCGGTGGGCATCTCTGAGGAAAGTACCTCACCTGCTCCCACATGTGAAATGGCTGAAGAGCTGTCTTTCCTGATGCTATCGTAGCCCCCAGAGGGGGCTCTCCCTTGGGTGGCATTGATCCCATCTTCCAGTTTTGGGTGAATGACTCAATTACTGAGCTCCCACGGCTATTGTGACACAGAACAATACAAGCTATAGGAATTCCTAGCTCTAGAGCCTTGCAGAAAATTCTCTCTGCTCTGTAAACTTCAACAACTTTTCCTGCATTTTATTAATGCTCTTCAAAATTTGTCTTTGTAACTGCAACTGTTGAAATTTGACTCTATGTAAATGACAATTGTATTTATTAACATGTAACCAGGTATTTGAGTTTTCAGCCCGAAACTTCAACTAAATTTAAAGCATGATGTTTTTGGAGATAAACTATAATTCTGATTAGAATTCCAGTGAAAAATGATTTAATAATATTTTTTTAAATTACTGTATGTTCTTTTAGTTTATGTGTAGCTTACTAAATATGCCAAAGTGGCAAGCACAGCTGGAATGCCACACAGATGATACTGAGAGAGAACAAAATATATACTGCTGAACTGTTCTGTTTGCTAGGAACTGCTGCTCCATTAAAAAAAAACCCAAAAAACAAACCCAGAAAGTCCACTTCCTAATGTTAG
Source organism: Donacobius atricapilla (assembly GCA_013397315.1). Lineage (NCBI taxonomy): Eukaryota > Metazoa > Chordata > Aves > Passeriformes > Mimidae > Donacobius > Donacobius atricapilla. The sequence continues at coordinate 343,436 of WBMY01004607.1, forward strand.
TAGAACACAGAAAAGCTATTGACTACTAACATGTTATAGCTATGCTTTTTTCAGTACTTTGACAATTCAAAATTAGCATTGATCTAAACCACTTCTTGCTAAGAATCAATACATAAAACATATCCGTGTAAGTATTGTTTGCTAGGGGAAACACTAAAATCCAATAACAGAGATGAAAGCACTTGTTTTGTAAAGATTTGCTGGATGTATTTAGCAAGACACTTTTCTATAAAGGAATTTGTGAACAGCATGTAAGCATATTTATGTAGATGTACATAAGAAATTTTGAGTTTGATGGATAAACAGGTGTGTATTGCAGATAAAGGTTTAATAAGTTTGCTCTAAAATGAAGATATTCTGCTTAAAGAAATTACTGCCTCAGCACTAGCCTCTTAAATTGCTTGAAAATAAAAACTTCATTAAGACCTCAATCCTGGCAGTAATTAATTAAGTATCATTAATAGCTATATGCCTGTAAGAGATTACGTATAGAACAACCAAGTAAAATCAAATCTATTGGGCTGTCTTGCAATTACTGTGAAAGCACAGATAGTTTAAGAGAGAATTTTCCCTTTTTAGAGGTTGGAGGCATTTCATGCTTTCATATGGGATTCTATATCCAGTTCATAATTCTCTTCTAATTGCTAGCATATGGTTACAAATGTAATAGAAAAGCTTTTATTTTCTATTAAATCCTTGATAGCTTTTTCAGGAAGGGCTAAACCCTAAATATTTAAGATTAGTTTCAATAACCACTTTTTACTATGCCCATAAAGAGCTTACAGGCTCCATCTTCTTCCCTTGCTACCATTCCCATAGGTGTAGCACAGATTGATTTTTCCCTGAATGGTGCAATGATGTCATGAACCACAAGAATAACCTACTTCCTGGTTCTGTGCTCATGGAAATAAATGAGACATTTTGGTTGTGATTTAAATTATTCCTGAAGCAGATATGTTGTCTATATACCCAAATGCCTGTTATTACCCACATGCTAATGTCCTTGTATAGCTTTTCAGAAATGGTCCCCAGCACAGTTAGGATTAGTGACTGCCAAAATTTGGTTTTAACTTGACAAGAAAAATTCAATTTCAGGTAAAAAAAAGCAGGTTTCAAGGACCACCTTCTTCAAGCTCAGGAGTGGTCCATCCCAGAAAGCAGGAAATGTAGTTAAGGAGGCAGACTTCCATGGATGAACAAGGAGCTCCCCACTAAACTAAAACACTAGAAGTAGAAAGGTGAAAACAGAACCAGGTGACCTGGGAGCAACACAGAGCCATGGTCTGAACACACATGGATGCAATTAGGAATTTAGTTAGAAACTTAACTGGTAACAAGGATTTCTACAAGAAGAAGCCCTGTTGAGGAAGGACACAGAAATGGGTAAAGGTCTTTATGTCTTCTGTGACTTGTTTTTACTGGTGAGCCTTGCCTTCAGGAATCCCAGGCCCTCAGCTCAGAAGAAAAACCTAGTCCAAGGACAATTTACCATCAGAGGAACAGGATCATATTATGGAACCCTTAAAATAAACTGGGCATAAACAACTTCATAGGCCCTGATAGGATGCTCCCATTAGTGCCAACGGAGCTGATTGCTGTTGCTTGCAAGGCCAACCCTGATAATCTTTGAAAGATCATGGTGATTGTGAGAATTTTCCAATGACTGGGACTGGAGGAAAGCAAATGTCATTCCTATTCTCAAGAACAGCAAGAAGGAAGGTTCAGGGAATTACAGCCTCAGGGAAATTGATAAAGCAAATGAGTCTGGAAACCATTTTCATACACAAAGGACAAGAAGGTGATCAGGAATAGTCATCATGGAGTTAAACAGGCTCAATCAACCTCATAGCCTTCTTCAATGACATGACCAGTATGGCAAATGAGGGAAGATCAGTGGATGCTGTTTATCTTGACTTTACTACTTTTTGACACTCTCTCCCATAAAATCCTCACAGACAATCTGATGAAGTACAGGTTAGATAAGTGGACAATGAAGTGGAACTGAAAAATGGCTCAACTGCCAGGCTTAGAGAGCAGTGATCAATGGTGCAAAGTCCAGGGGGAAGCCAGTCGCTGGTTCCTAGCCCAAGTGTTGATGCTGAGTCCTTTGCCATAGAAAAACTTTGGTAATGACTTGGACAATGGGGCAGCATGCACACTCAACTAATTTCCAGATGATACATCTAATGATTATGCTGCAAACCAAATTCTCCTCAACAAGCTGGAGAATTATAAAGAGGAATTCATGGAGATCAACAAAGAGAAATGCAAAGTCCTGCATTTGGGTAGGAACAAACCCAGGCACCAGTACTGGTCATGGCCTGATTGGCTGGAAAGTAGCTTTGTTAGAAAAGGGTCTGCGTGTCCTAGTGGACAGCAAGCTCATTACCTCATGGCAGAGGGGCTACATTAATTGAGGTTATCCCGCCCCTCTATTCAGCACAGGTGAGGTCACATCTGCAGAGCTATGTCCAGTCCTGAGCTCCACAGTCCAAGACATAGTGGACTGAGTCTAGTGAAGGAATGCAAATATGAATAAGGGACTAGACCATATGAGGAGAAGCTGAGAGAGATGGAACTGTTCAGTCTGGAGAATATGTATTTCAGGTAGGGATCTTCTTGATGTGCATATATACCCAAAGGGAAGGTTGTAAAGAAGATGAAGCCAGGCTCTTCTCAGTGGTGCCCAGTGACAGGACAAAAGACACTGGGCACAAATTGAAAAAGAGGAAATTCCACATAAACATCAGAAAAAACTTGCCAGAAAGCCTTCAAATTTGAACTGGGAGAGCTCTCTCTCTTCATTGTATTGAGTAAAACTTTTAGTGCCTCTGTGAGCCTCGAAGAAACATATGGAGTCATTCAAGCAAAATGGCCTATTTATGCTGCTAGTTTAGTTTTTCAATGATATATTCATTCTTCTCTTATATGGACACAGTGACTAACAGTTTTAATAACCTGTGAGCAGCCAGACTTGATTATGACTCTCCTTACTATATTGAAAAATTCAGTGTCTTTGAAGGGAAAGCAGGGTTTCTACACAACTATTCAAGAAATGGAATTCCTGTTATATATGAAATTCTAATATATTAAAAAGTAATTCTGATTTGAATTGCAAATATAAAGTGATAGAATTCCTGTAAAGCGAAAATTTTCAACAATCTCCACAGAGTTAATGCCCATGAACAAACATCTTCTCAGTATCTTATAAAGAGGTTTTAAGGAAGTAGTTGCTGGAGCTGCTGAAGATGTAGAACTAACTGTCCTAGAGAAGTGTCTTTCCACCAAGTACCTTCTGAGTGACGTAACCAAAAAACTCACCATGTTGGTTAGTTCTGACTTCTGAAAACTTCTAAAGTAAAAAAATTCCACACTTCATTATTATTTGACAGCATTTAACAAGATGTATAAAAACTAGTATCTCTTAAAATATAAGAAAGCCTGTAACAAAATATTTCCACATTTTCTAGGTACAAGATCAACGACATTTCTTTGAAAAGAAAAACAAACCCAAAAGCTCAGAAATAGCACATTTCCAAAAAGGGTTTAAATTTCATAAAAATTAAATGTCAGAAAATAATTTGGTTAGTAAATACATCGCTTTACAATACATCTGCAAGCAAAGGCTACATCAGTGTCACCAAGGAGCTTTGCAGAAGACTCAGCTCTTTCTAGAGTTACCTTTCTGAGGTTTGGTAGACTCTTGGTTGGTCTCAATACAGAAACAAAAGGAAAATCAGTTTCAGGATTTAACAGCTGAAGGGAAGGTCTCACAATTCCTTGGGAATGTACCTTACCACAAACCATCACGGACACTGCTTGAGTGACAGAAGACCACTGCCAACTTTTCCTTCTAGCTGCAGTCTATGAGGCTCATCAGATAGAAACAAAGCTTGTATATAAGCACATAAGGGCTTCATATGAACTTCCTGGGAGAAGGGAATCACAGGTGTAAGATATCAGCTCATAACATTCCATGTGGCCCTTGTGAACTTTCCAAACTTTCCGGAAGTATAGTTTCGGTGCACAGAGGTTGCTTGGATACCTGAAATCATTACTGCTGACTTAAAGGGGAAGGTTTATAAAGGCTTTTGTGGAGGAAAACATTTGCAGGTCCTGTTAAAGCCAGGAAAAGTAAAATCTGAGACTAATAAACCTTCTTCCTTTAAAGAGGAGTCCTTCCCTATGACGAACTATAGAATAACATATCTATTTCCTGGTAAAACCTTCTCATAAAGATCTGTAAGCTATAGGTAAGTGGATATAAACTATGCTAGCTTCAAGGCTATATAAATTGTAATAAATCCTGTACAGCCTCAAAATATAGGTGTCCAAATCTCCTAATCCCATTTGGGTGGGTTTTTTTGTTTGTTGGTTTGTTTGGGTTTTTTTTGGTTTGTTTGTTTTACTTTCATATGCTCTTAATTCAGTACTAAGCACAGGTCACTCAGACTTGCATCAGCTCATGAAATCCATCCTGAGGTTTGGCATTTATACATTCATTTACTCAAATAAGTAGTAATGTATTCAAAGTATCATGAAACCTTGGTGTTGAGCAGGCTTAATTAAGATTTGAATACCCGATTAATTTAACATTTATTTGGAGGAGGCTGTTACAATTTACCTGCAATAGTACAGTATGGTAAATTCAAAACTTATTGCTAATCAATTGATATACTAATAATTAATAAGACCAGAGGGGGAAAAAAACCCCAAACAAACCAGTAACAACAGCCACAACAAATTCTCCATAAAGGTAGTGTCAGAGGTTCCAGCAATAGGAAGAATAATCTCAGCACTTCTCACTGCTTAAAAGTAATGTCAGCCTCTGCCATCAGACAATGGTAACTGAACCTAGTGTTGCCCTCAGCAACCTCTGCTTGAACATTCTCTACAAGGTCCTTACAAAATTTAAATGTTTATTCCATCACCACTAGCTGATGGACACAGAAAACTAACAAAATCTGCTGAAAAATCAATCCACTCATCACAGACTGTTGATGCATAACTCCAAAATATCTGCCCAGTAAAGAACCACATCCATACAGACTAACACAGAGCAGGCAATGCTTACTCCTGCTGTTTTTCCCAAAAATTCACCCTTTCAGCCCCAGAAACACAGGACCCACACAATTATTAAAACCTGCCATTTCATATGCTTTATGCCAGTCCTACCTAACCTCTCACAAACATCAGTAGATCCGATCCAGGTATCTCAGGCTATATCCAGTCCTTTTCAAGGATGCAGAGAAAGCAAGTGGGGAGACAGAAACTCAACCGCTCATCTGGGGGAAAGAAATCCTGCAAAAACTTAAGAGAACACTTCTGCCAGGTAAGTGGTTTTGGGAAAGTTGGGATAAGGAGTTCAAAGCAGCCCTTTTGTCAGATATATGAACTTGCTATTCTTCCCTGCTCTTGGTTTGTTTGTTGGGTTTTTTTCCTTTGTTTTCTTTTTTTTTTGTTTGTTTTGATTTTTGTAACTATGTGGTGTTACACTGGCTTTTAGGTAAAAGGAAAGCATTGATGATGTTGCCAATCTTTTGATTTTCTTCCCCTTGGCCCCTCAGGCTTCACCTCCCTTTAATATTTGAGCCCAAGAGAATCTTGCAAAAATTGCTTCTAACTTCCTTTTGATGTGATTATAAGTCACAAACACAAAAAGGTAGTCAAAGATTGTTAACAGAGAGAATGGCAAGCAATCTCTAAGTATCTCTTCAATCCTGTGCTGTAAAGCAGATCTGGATGCTTTCTTTAAATCTCAAGGCATTAACACTGCTTCATAGCCATTCTGCCAGTTTCATTAATTGCACTTCTATTCCAATCATTTCATAAGCGGACTGTACTTATAATCTGGCTATTTATCCTAATGTTTGATGTTTCTGAGTCACATAAATACATTATGTTTGAATGCAGAGAAGTACTTTGCATGACAAATTTGAGATTTCTGCCGGAAACATTTGACTGAAATTTATTTTTGCTATCCATAGGGAATAAGCCTCTGCATTATTTGATTGTTATTCACATTTTGGTAATCGCATTACAAACCTCTACAAAGAAATGAAATGGCAATGTGCCTTTTTTTCTCCTCTAAGAGCAAATGTCTCTCTCCCCCTTCCAGATGCATAGACCTTGAAAGGCATTAGAAAATTAAAAAGCCAACAGAAATAAAATAATGTATCTATGTTTGAATATTCATTAAAATACGACATTGCTTAGTCACTGCTTGCCATTTGGATGATGCATGGTGCTTAGGCAAGCTTAATGCAACAATGGGAATTTGGTCTTGTTTTTACAGGGTGGGTGGAGACTTTAGTGGACAGATTCCTAATGGTGCTCAGCTGTACTAATTCCATTATTATTTTTAGGCCATAAATCAATTGCTGATCTGACTTTATGTTGTAAATAATACTTCAGAGAAAGAGAAATAGATCTAATTTCTGGGTTTTGTTCAGATCCATCCTGATATTTCTCATTCTCTCCATCAGCTGCTTTATCTACAATGCTTTATACTAAAGACCACATGCCAGTGTTGTCTAATGGAGTTATTTGTCCTTGATGTTGTTTGCCCTTTGTTACTGTGGTATTACATATGCTCTTCTCTCCCAGAAACTTCTAGCAGCTCCTACACTCGCAAAAAATTTACCACACTTTATCTCATTCTGTCTAGCCATTATCAAACATGACAAGCACAAGAAAGCATGACATAAAAACATCTTTAGACTACGAAAACCCATGAGCCAAATTTATTTCTTGCTTCACCTCACAAATCACAGCAATCTTTTAATTGTGTCCCTCACTGTTTTTAGATTTTATGAGCATCAAATCACAGCAAGTTTTTTTCCTCTGGAAATTGATGAAAAAAAAAAAAAACAAAAAAAATAGAACAAAAACCCCTCTACTCTTAGCCTTTTTAACATCAAATTTCTATTTGGAACGCCTAATATACTTCCTGCCCCTAACCTTTTGGCAGCACTCCTGAATCCCCTTTGTTCTGTTATACTGCCCTGAAACTCCTACTGCCCGTGCTTCCACCAACTAACTAGCAGGAAACCTCATCTTCTGTACTTGAAAAAAACAGGAACATAAGTTGTGGTGGAATGGATATCCAGGAGAACACACAGCCTCTGACTCCAAGCACAGCTGCTCTGCTGAACCAATTGTGCCTGCGCTCAGGGTGAAGAGGAAGGAACTGCACAACACCATGGGCACCTTTTCAAGAGGTGACCCAGCACATCAGGCTCAGCCCTACCATAGGACAGCATGTGGCAGACATAGGTCCTTGTAAGACATCACCTCCCAGCAGTGTCTCACATACTGGTACAGAAATAAGGGGGACATTTAGGGTTTTATAGTATTACACATAAAATAGTGAGGAAGACAACAAATTATAACACAAATAATAATTAAATCCTTTTAGCAGTTTGATAACTTCTTGTGTCGGATGCAGCCCCTGGCCTGATCATTTTATCCCCTGATCAGCTGACAAGAGGTGCTCCTCCCCAGCTCTCTCCAGCCACAACTCAGGAAGCCAGTCACATACCTTTCTCACAATACCTTCTGCTAAACATACAGCACGACTTGAGATCTTTCATGTTGGACAGTGAAAAAATTTGGAGGCCTGTAAAGCCAGTGTTTTGAAAATTGCCAGTTATATTTTAGCTTGTTGCAGTGTAAAAGCTAAAACACAATTGTAAATCACACGCAACATAGACACACAAACTTACCTACATAGAACTGCTATTTTATAGGAACAAAACTCTCAGAACATAATGAAAAAGTTATGGTTTCTTCTCAAAATCTCGTGATGTTGGGTCAAATTGTGCACGCCCTAATGGGGTTGCTCAAGTTACAGTGAGGCTGGTTCAACCTTTCGCATTGTCAGTATGTGATGGATGCACAGAGATACCTAGTTTGCTTAGCTGATACTTCTTGAAAAGGAGTTTCAGTTAAGAATTCCTTCCAGACTTGTTACCAATGTAATGTCTACTAGTCATGTAGTGTGTATTAATGCCAAAGACAAACAGGTGGCTTAGTAATTTAATGAAAGTGATTAATAGAAACATGTCAACCCACTTAACTGGGTAATGATTATCTGCACATTATGTTTCTCACAATTAAACTTGCACAATCAAGACATCCACATGCATTACCCACATCAAGAGAAAGATATTCTGGAGTTTGAACTTCATGGTTTTCCCTAATAATTGGATGTACCCAGCAGTTTGACTGCCCAGATCAACAATGCCTTTTGGCTAGCTCAAGGCCCCCTCATCAATCTTTTGCACACATGGTAAATTATTCAGACAACAGCAGCTTGCAGACCCCAAATCCTTTTAATGTTATTGTTCTTATTGAATCAAATGGCATTGGAGCAATTGGATTGTCCTCATAGTTTCTTTTCCTGTTTCTACCCCCTGCTTCTTGAGCACTGGTCTAATTCTGCTGGTGACTTTCTTCTAAGAATAGCAAATGCCCTGTGGAACAGCAGGAACAGGAGGCATTATGGGAATGTTTCAAACACAGCAAATGCTGTGAAACCAAAGATATGTGGCAAAACCCAGAGATTTGTGCTCTGCTAAACAGGGTTTTAAGTCCATACAGCAGAGACGCACCCCTAAAAGATGCCATTAATTATTTTAGTCTCTGTTTATGGGAGCACTCATTTGGGCTGCTGCTCATTGCTGAGCACCCTCCAATTCTGTGTGGTGAGGTAATCAGGACTGCATTACACATTTTAGATTATAAGAAACATCTGATTTATAGGGTAGTAATTAAACATCTTCCACATTATTGTCCAAGATAGCACATGGAGCTTCTGTTCTCCACCCATACCATGTTAATATAAAATTACCAGAGGCTTTATGTCTCTACTGCCTTTGAACCTTACTCATGTTTTTTAGCTTCTATTGACATATAATTCAAGCCTTTGCTTAGCAGCCTCTTTCAGCCTACACTGCACTTTGGCTACAGAAAAGCAGACAGAAATGGCAAGTTGTGGCATCCACAGCCCTAACAACGATTGTGAATTCAAGCATTCTGCTGGAGTGTTTAGTGATTTTTATTTGTGGAGACAGGTGGACGAAACTTCAGTTAGTAGGTTGGGCTGCCACCTGCCTGAGCTCAGAAGTAGATACACCAACTACTCAGCCTCTAGGCATCAACTCTGGCCAACATTTTGTGGGGGGTGTCTGGAAACAGGAATCTCTTAATGACTTAATCAGCAGTGAGGATAATGAATTAGCAGATCTTGCAAACCAGAGCCCAAGTAAAATCTGAGTTTCATCTCTCTCTAGAAGAACTTATTTATCTGAAAATAAAAATAAGAAGTAGATATTCTAACGCCAGACAATAAGAACAGCAGAGAAGAAAGAAATTGCAACAAAAAAATCTCATTATATGTGCTCCAATTGAAACTGGGTTGAAAAAATAGTTGAATACGTCTCCATTAACAAGCATGATACCATTTCCAAAACCCTAGAAAAACAACAACAACAAAACTTCCATTAATGTCAAGCCAGAAAAAGGGAAAAAAATGTAAAGAATTAAAACCAGGTGCCTGGAAGCACTCTGAAAAGGCACAGGCCTGTTTTCAGTTGACCACAAAACAACTTTTGGTATACTTGAGAAAGTAAATTACTCACCCTTGGGCCCTGGCTCTCTACTAATTAGAAGCTGAGTTTCACAGCCTAACATGTAGTCACAAGAAGGAAAATAAATCATTTTTGTGATTATGTGAACTATACTGAAAAAAACCCCTTTCAAGGCAGACTTCCACCTCCCTCCCAAAACAGGCTCAAACACAAATGTGTGAGGAGCCAATCTACCCTGTTGTCTACTCATTCATGTAGAATCAATTTTCACCAATTTTTCTTTATACAATATAGAAGGAAGATCATACCACTGTAGAGCATTGCCAAAATTTATGAAAACTTATTTATGTAAATAAAACCAGCTCAATAATTCTGATCCCCAGCCTCGCTCTCTAATTTCTGGGATGAAGCTCTTTTAAGGTGCGAACTAGCCGTGTCCAAGGAGTGAAACTAGCTCAATTGTTATGAGTCTGTACTCTGAAGCTATCTGTTAAACTCCCCGGTAAATGACAGCTTTTCAAGCAACATCTCCATGATATTTGCCAAAGATTTAGGGGTAGGTGGCATTGACTACCATGTTTCCAGTAATATCAATAAACTAGGGCAGCTTATATGATAGAATCATAGAACCATTAAGGTTGGAAAAGGTCTCCAAGATCAAGTCCAACCATTAACCCATCACTTCCACCACCAAACCATGTCCTTAAGCAACACACCTAAGCCTTTTTTGGATACTTCCAGGGACAGGGATCCCAAGAGTTCCCTAAGCAGCCTATTCAAATGCTTGAACATCATGACTGAAATACTGAGCTGTGCCGCTGGACACTCAGAAGAAAACAGCTTTTTTTTTTCCTTAAAGGTTTTGCCAGTGTAGTTATGGTAGCAAAGTCCTTCTAACATAAAGATGGTTCACACCAGCACCTGTGACAATACGCAACATAGTTTGCTTGCAGAAACAACTAAGGAAAGGAGAAAGGAGGGAAAACCATCCAAAAATATTTTCCCAGCTATTACAGAATGCCAACAATTGCAATTAAAGCAGCTTACAAATGGAGATTCATTGCCCAGTGAAGTCTTCCTTTCATGGAAATTAGGATGTGGATGAAAATGGGGAGCTAAGGGGGTGTGATAGGGATGAGCAGATGTGTGATTCTCAAATCTAGAATTAGGCAAAGTATACACAGAGTCCTGAAAGCATAACAGACCTGAAATGGCATTACAAATGCATATAAACCTAGAATAATATGAAATGAATGTTTGTAGGAATGTAGCACATAAATGCCCAAAGCAGGTTCAGTAGGATGAGTAGGTTCAGGGAATAGGGACCTTTTACTTAAATGACGCCAATCTTAAAAAAAAAATCACTTGTCTGAGCACCTCAGATAAGAACTTTAAATATATTTTACCAGTAGTGACTGTGAGAAAAGGTACCCATTCGAGATGCTACTTAGTTTCTTGAATCAGGTTACCCAAAAATGCAAAGGCTAATTTTGAAATATTAAAGACCTTTTGTGGGGGCCATGTAATCAATCATTTGTGTCTTTCCAGTTCTGCTTTCGCATCTCTGCAAGGCTACGCCTGCCCCAAGGTATGGGAGTGTCTCCAAGGGGGTAGCAGGCCTGGAGTGCAGAAGAGGCAAAGCTGCCAGGTGTATTCCCAGGGGTTCCTTCAAGGCCTAAGCCCAAGGGGGTCTTGCTGGTAGCTCTGTTTGTGTGAGTCTTGTTCCACCCTGACATCCTCTAAGAGTGTAAACCACAACTAGAGCAGGTAGTGCACAAGAACTGAGCCCATATCTAGAATGGCTCTATTGAGAGCCATTAACAACTGGGCAAAGGTGACAGGTGAGGCAGATCTTTGTTGAAAAAATAAACTGCGAGTGTGGAGCAAGCATTAGACATGAAACCAGCCCCTGTAGGCAAAACAGCTCTTCCAATTATATCCTGTGGTTTCCTTCTTTCCATTTTATATTGACTGAATCAAAATCAATGGAGACTGACAACAATTATTATGTGATTTGCAATTAGTCCTGTTCATCTATAATGGATCATAAACGCCTTTTCTCTGATATGCACATTTCTGCTAAAAGTAGCTTGGCAGTTCAACAGGAACTAACATTAGCAAGAAAATAGGAACATTTTATTTTGCCTTTATTGATTTTGTATCTGTTGCTATACTACTTAATGCTTCTTCCCAAATAATAAATTTAATGCTGCAGCACATCTAAAAGCTCCAAAGCAGTCATTTCCGTATTGCAAGTTTTTCCTTCAGAGATGTAAGAAATGGCATTGTAGGACCTAGGGAGGAGAATGCCAGTTAACAATTTGCCAGTAGATGTCTCTGCTAAACACAGTGAAGGGAAAATACTCCGTTTGAAACTTCAGTGAAATGGAAGTGGAAGTTTGCATACTTTAGCTGAAGAACAGGGTAGAACCAACTAGGTCACTAGTCCTTTCTGAAGACACTTTTACATAGTCACAATAAAAATGGCATTTACTTAAAACTCAGTGACTCCCAACTTAGTTAAATATTGAATTTGTCTCCTGATATTATCTCACTGAGTAAGGAGACTCAAGAAAGGCTAAGCTTATACATTAACATTCTTGACAGAAATGATGAGTGTAGAGTCTTCGGGAAAAATATTTGTATCATTTAAATCCTAACTTTTGTGAAAACAAGCAGTCCTTCCTCCTTCCAACAGAGAACTTTATTAATTTTTTTTTTTTGCCTCAAACTAAGAAATCATTATATACAAAAATAAATTCTAGTTTTAGGCTGAAATAGTGCAATGCATGGTAGAATATTTATGGCCCTGATGGAAAACATTCAGAGGTTCTTATATTTTCTTTACATCTATATGTTATTTGGCAATGGTCTTACTTGCAAAAGCACAGCTTCTAAGCAAAGAAACTAATATTAGTTTCTCGTAATTGGCACTTGCCGTTAACATACAGCATGATTTTCTGATTAATAATGAAAAAAAAAATCTCAAAAGGCACAGATCAGCTGGAAAAGCATCTGCTTAAAATACACACACATAATTAGGAAAGGACGTCAAACGGACTTGATTACACATTTCATAGGTATGTGTCAAAGAGTGTAAAGTATTTGACTTAACCCCAGGGCGACTTCAAGAGGATTTACTCTGTCTAGTGTTTGTGATTAGCACCATATAATCTGGATCTGCTGAACAAGTAGAGTTTTATGCGCTATGCAAATTTCATTTCGTTCTAATTTAGCCCCTTTGGATTTAGCATAAAATCTCTGTGTTGCATGAAGGGCTGAAACAGCTGGATCCAGTTAGCTAGGAAATCAAAAATGTACTAAATGAACTAAGGTAATCCTCAGGATGGTAGCCGGCACACACTAGAGTGGGACCCTGAGATTTCTGGGGGATGGCTGAAGTGAGCATCCTTAACACCAACCAGACCATTTCCACAAATGCCAAAATACTGATCCTTCTCTAGCACCAGTATGTTTTAGTTTTTCATAAAACCGAATTATTTCACCACCATGTCAAGGTTCATTTTCCAGGTTCATGTTAATAAGATATTGTTCAGCTTATCAGTAAAGGAAATTAGTATCCACTATGTAACATTTCCATATCAAGATGTGGCAAAAAATAATTAGCAATACATTACCCTGTTTAAAATGTAATGGAATTAATTTATTTGTAGTTTTATTTGCCATTTCCCTTCCAGGTTTTAGTTGGAACTATACAGAAACAACACTTGAATATTTCACATGCATGTTTTAAGAATACAGCTAAACAAGATTTATTTTCCCCCCATCTCAAAAGGGTATTCTAAGAATAACAAGGTCCCTCACTTAATCACTTGAGGCATCAAAAAGTCATTGGAATATCTGCACCCAAGCCTAAAAGCTGTCATTTCTGCTCTCCTTTGAAAAAAGATGGTTTCATAGGACTTTATCTCTTAGCAGTGATAATGACAACTTTGTAATGAAAATGACAAGTCCTTCAGGTCCTAACTATATCTGACACAGAAAATGATCTTGGGAAAAAGCTATTACAGACAGAAAGTGCTTCTTCTCCAAGATAGCCTTTGGCCAAATGAAGGCAATGCTGCACCATTGTAGGAACAAGTAGATCCCAGTTGCATTACAATTGACTGGTGTTAATACTCCTACAGTTTTTATTGAAGACTTGGTCTTACAATCATTCTCTCTCAATGGGGGGTACAACAATTTCTCCCACTTTATTTACTGGAAGTGATGGATTTCACCATGCTACCTTAGGCAGAACTGGGAACAGATTCTGTATCTACAGTATAAAAAGTACCCCCCTTTCATTAATCCAAACTTGCCTTCCAAACATATTGTATGTGCTTGGCTGCACTTCCAGGCAGTTGCACAAGACCACCTCACTTCCTTGATCACTTTGTAATACTGCCTCTGTAATTGTATTAATTTCATCCATAGTTATTATTAAATGCATGCTCAGTTGAGCAGGTTCTTACTAATAAATTAACCACAGTCCCAGCAATGGCTTCTTTTGATGCAAAAGAACCAACTGAGCTTTCTTTCTTTCCTCCTAATCTGCTGTAACTGGTCATTTGAAAATGAAAACCAGCATGGACTTCTGAAATCAGCTGTACGCATGCAGTCTTTATATAAGACACCTTTTTTTTTTTTACCATAACAGGCACATTTTCACCCTGAAGACAGAATTTTTTTTTGCCTTTGTAGGATAGTTTGATGTCAGACTGTGAGCCTTTCCCCCTCAGTGAAAGCAACATCTACCTGAATAAACCTGGATTTGAAGCATGAAATATATATTGGAAATCAGAAATCACTCCTAGAGAAATGGACAGATAAAGGTTTCAAAATAGAAAAACTCACTTCATGCTCCTCAGGGTTCTTCCACAACATTTCCTGTTATGCTTTACTGGCTTATTTCAGCCACAGGAAATGTAGAATCTGCCCTGCTCAAAAGAAGCTGCAGATCTAAGGGCAGCAAAAAAATCCCAAAACACTATTTCCACCTTAACTAATCTGACAGTTCAGCTTTCTGGTCCGAAGGGGATTGTTAGTAGGAAAGTTACATAAATTTAAAGAAATGCTTTATACCACACTAAGCTAATCATCTAAGCTCCTTTTATAGACAAAGAAAAGAGCTGCTATTGCTGGCTGTAACTCCTCTCATTCTAAATTTCAAAAAATTCAGAGTGATCAGGCTGGTAAAGTCACTGTCTGTTCCACTGATTTCAGTGGGAGTCAAAATAGTACCTCAGACATCAATGTTGACAGCAAGATAAGGTAAATGCCATCCAGAGGTTAAATGCAGCTCTGACAACTTATTTGGTTACCTAACATCCCGTTCCCCTTAAGATTAGTATTTATGTGATTTAATAAATGTCAAGTAAATTTTGTGGCCGAGTAAAGGAACTCAAGTATCCCAATTCCTCGCCTAGCTCCCAGGCCATTATATTAGACTTTTCATGGCCCCATTGAATTCAATGGAAAGATGCAGCAGTGTCCACACAGATGAGGTCCTCACAGTGAGACTCAATGTCACAAACCTGAAAGGGAACAAGTGCAGGTAATTCCCCTGTAGAGGTTCTGACTCATCAGTAGATCATGGTTTAGTTTTGCAGTAACCACCCGATGTAAAGGCAGGAAAACCACCTTTCTTATATATAATCCCACATGTGGAAAGATATGCACACTTGCAAAATATTTAGACTGTACAGTTGGTGTTCACATTAGTGAACCCCCAGATCCATTAAAATTATGAATGAAAGCAGCACTAAGGATAAAAGCAGTAAAATACACAAGCATTACACCCATGGTCCAAGTTTAGGTGACGTGACCATACAAGAGTAGGATGAAGCCACAAACCCTACACAAAAGAAATCCCAGTAATCCTAGACAATCTTACTTAGGAGAACACTTTTTTTTTCTGGCCCCTAAACTGGATGATTTAACATTAAGTGCTTAAACACCACACACATGAGAATCTTTGCAGTACCATTAAATGCAGGCTGCCAAACATCCCACCACTGACTGCAACCACTCCTTGATGGAGCACGGCAAAACACAACAAAAGTTCCAAAGACCAAGTTTAAAAACTAAGTTAGCAACACCATTTAACATCCTGCACTACATTTTGCTTTGGCTGTTTTGTGGTACAATTGTCTTTATGAAAACCAAAATAACCTTTACTTTCCAACAGCCAATCAAGTATCTTGTGAATTTAAAAACAACTTTCAATTCATCATCCTTAGGAGACTCAGTCTACACTTCAAAATTTCTTCCCATACATATTATATTTTCTTCTGAAGTGAATTAATGTTTCCTGAACAGACATTATAATCAAAGCCTTATAACAATAAGGCACAAATGATGTGCCTTAGTTTCATTTTGAAAGCATTTGAAAATTTACTAATAAAAATACATACCATAAACCATAAGTTTTAAAATCATATAGATGTAAGACCTCTGGGAGTGGTTTAAATACACATGCACATCATTATGAAATTCTGGCAAGAAATATACCTTGCTCTAAATGGAAGTTGAGACTAGTCGAGGATGTATTCAGATGATACCAGAGTCAGAAATTGACCTGTATGTTTCACAACACTGACTAACACTGAAACTCTGAGTTACCTTCTGTTAGTGGTTTTCCTTCCTATTTTCAATAGTTACCCCAGAATAATCCAGCTACAGCACAGCTCCAAAGAACTTCAGCAGTGCTTTTATTACACATTAGGACACGATTAATAGCAACAACATTTAGTTTATTTTACTTGTTTCTACTCCTGGCTATTTCCAATGCAGAATGAGAATCGCTGTTTGTGTTTGGGGAGTGCAAAGCAAATGCTCCAGTAGCTACAGCAAAGTGAGATTCAAAAGTGATTCACATTTGACAGTGCATTTTGCCACTGAAAACTCGGACAGTTGAAGTGGAAGAAATATGCATAAAGAGGCTTAAAACAAATCTGCAGTCCTTCTAGATTACAAAGTGCTTCTACAGCATGCAATGGCTTTGTTTTATACACAAGTGTTAATAATCTCTGTTCAAAAGGAACACTGTGCCTTTGACAGAAATTAGATAACCTGCAAAACTCCATGTTGTCAATGATATTCAGAGGAGAAAAGGATGGTGAGAGAAACGGCAATGGCAAATCCCTGAATCTCTTGTTGCATCAGTTGTACCAGGAACGTTCAATGCCTACACAAATTGAAGAGCAGGGGCCCCAAAACCTTTGTCTCACAGCCAGCACAGAGGAGCCAAGAGACCTGATAGGGCTGAGCCACCCTTCACATCAGCTTTGAAAAGTCGACACACAAAAATGCATTTTATGATGGAAAAAATCGAAACATGACTGTAGCTGTGTCATGTTCTACTATCACCTTTGAGTGGCTCATTTCATTGCCCTTTGTATGATTAAATTCTAATTAACAAAAACACATCATATGGAAATTCTTTTACTTACATGTACATGTAAATATTATCACAAAGATTTTACCATGAACAAATTGAAAGTTCCTACTAATCTGGAACAAAAGCTTAATTCATCTTTGGTCATGGATAATGGTCTAGAACCAGCTTAACTTTGCGGAAAATTATTGGATCATGTGGTGATTAAAATCCTTTACAGAATTCCATTTTTTCTTCCACTATGGATTTCTCTAGTCTCTTATATCTGAAAAGAGGCAGTGCTGGCATTTCTTTTCAGTGTGGCACTACAGAATCTGACTAGAGACGACTAAAGTACCTAGACTATACCAGCAATGCTGAAGTTTTAAAATTCCAGCGTTTGTCAAAACCGCTCTTTTATTTAATTTTTCTCCTTCATATAGGTTTCCTCTTGTTTGCTCTTTCAGTCTATGTTTTCCCATCTTTCTACACTTTAGCACTGTGGGTAAAAAAGTCTTAAAATTTTAAAATTATAAACATTCCTAAATTTTTGATTTTCATTTTTTATGGAAGAGTTTTATGAAAATTTGAAGGTAATTCACATTTTTGACAACTAAAGATTTAAACACGCTATTTTTTCAGGCCTCTCTTCTACCGTGTCATCCACTGATATTCACTTCATTCAGATTCAGGCTGTTCCCCTCAGTCAGTATTAGGAGATTTTTCACTTGTTTAGCTAAAATAGGTACCAATAACAGGTTCAGATGGTTGAGAAATGCAACAGAGGGGGTGCTATCATCAACTGTCACGTTCATGGCAGGCCAATACTCCTACACATTAAATCAAAGCCCACTTTACAAGTGAACATGTTCGTTTAAGATTGCACGTTTTTGAGAAGCATTCTATACTTCAAGAACATATACTAAAGGCTGGTTACTGATCCCTGGTCTCCATGTAGAGCAACATGAAGTAAAACGTCCTTACTTGTTGGGCTTAGTCAGACTATTGACGTGGATGAAGACTGCTATTGATTTCCACATGAACAAGACCTGAAGCATCTAACAGAATACTCCTCACAGAAGCCTTGCACTGTGATGAAGAAGAAACCTTCAGATAAATCATGACAATAAACCTCCACAGACACTAGCTGAAATTACACTAACCTGAAAAGTCCATAGCCAATGTTTCTCTGGACTCAGGAATCTTTTACATCATGATGCACTTCATGACTTTATATAAGAAATCGAAGCGTGCACAGGAGAAGGGAGGTTCAGAAATTACACATTAAGTAATACACATACCCAGTCAAGAAACCCATTTCAGGAATATCCTTTGTTAACCTGGCACATTCCATGTGTGGAAACATGCCATAGTACGAGCCTGCTGCGCAGTCTGTGGTGCAAGCTTCCCTGGCCAGGTGTCATCTCCCGTCCTTTTCGGGAGAGTCCCTGACCCATGGCAGCAAACACACAGTGATTGTGCTTTTTCGGTGCTGAGCCAGACAAGCAGCAGTCTATCGTGGAGTAAACATGGCACATGACTATCACCCTTCACATATAGGTTCTGGCCTGAAGATCAGCTTGAAGTTTTATTTGGGACTTCAGTGTTAGCTCCATGTCAAGGGCTTCAAAGGTTGACTCAAACAGTGTGAGTCACTCAGCTACTTTCTAGTGTTATTTTCCTATTGCATCTTTGTATGTGTGAGGCAGATGAGAAGTGCTCCATGTACTCAAGTCTTGCATATCCAGAACAGTCTGGACCCTTTTTTTCTTTCAAACCAGGCCAGAATAACCCAATAGGGAGCATGTGAATAAGCCAGTTACAATGTAGTCTCATCTTCACAACGATGAACATAGATAGTAAAACTAGAAAGGAAAATTAAGCTAGAGTCATGAGAAATATGATCAGACCTGTGCCCTGAGCATAAGTCTAGAACTGCAGTGTTCAGAATTAGAGTTATATTAACTGACCTGTGAGTTTTTCCAGAACATCAAATCCATGTTTCAGAGCAATGATATCAAGAAAAGAGACTGTACCATCTTCAAACCTAAAGAACGGAATAAACGAGCACAGTAAATACAACATGAAGTTGTGGTACCGATTTTAAATCTATTTTAAGAGTTACTATTTTTATATTCAGTGAATCTAACTTGTGGAGTGGGAACTCTTCCCTTAGGGATTCATCTCCCAGTCTTGTAGTGTCCTGTGAAAGAAAAATATGTTCTTCAAAGCAATAGAGGTTCACATAAACAGCTGCTTGCTCATAGAAAGGTATAATTTTCTCCTACATAGAGTTACAAAGTACTAGCCTACATTAAATTAATGGTTAACAGTTATGTGTCATGAGCTGATGTCACAAGGTCCTAAGTTACCTTCTGAGAATTTAGGGAATAGGTGAAGAAGACAGGTGGAGACTTGTGTATATCCCCCACCCCCCGATGTAAATACACTGAACACAGTTAAGTTAGAAGGCTCCAGTAATCTGGTGCAAAGAAGAATCAAAGAGATCACTAACAAATATCCCTCTGGGTGCTTCTCCTGGAAGTTAATTTTTAACTGACCTGTAACAAGAGCATTATACAAGGATGGGGGCAGGGGTGCATCCCCTACCATCATCTTTTAAAGGAAACACCAAATAGAAGCAAAACTGGATTTTTCAAAACTGAAAATTTGCAGCCATTCCCACAGTCCAAGAGGAGAAAGTGGAGCTCCAAGGTGAGAAAGTATTCAGGAATGATGCACAAAAGTATTCAAGGGACCAGAAGCGACACCAGGGAAGCACCAAAATGCTTCATTTAGGCTTTGTGTGCACCACAGTCCACAAGAAATTTTAAGGATAAATCATTCATTTTGCTCCACCACAAAGAAGAAGGCAACTGATGAAATCAGAACTGTATAGAACTCAGTACTTCGCAAGGCTGAACCTGGAGTCACAGCAAGTCTCTCAGGAAGGAGCTATGCCCAAAACTGTAACAGTTAATGCTGGAAATGAACCGACCTCAAATCTCATGGTTCAAGTTTAAAATTAAACTCCAACCATGAGGATGAGACCTCCAGAGGGACCTAGTGTTCCCTAGCTCTTTCTCAGAAAGATCAGATGATATCTACATTAAAGAAATAGTGGACAAGGTGGAACATAAGACACACACTCTTGGGTGAAATACTTTAAATACACGTTTTAGACCAGAAAATACGGGATTATATTTTTTTCCTGGATGAGTAATTTTTCATAATGCATGTTAAAAGCTTTTGGTGCCACAATTAAGTATGTCTTGTGAAAAGGCTCAAAGCTTAAAAATGTCAGATATCAAATGCTTTTTCTTTAATAAAATAAACATCAAGAGAATAACATAATAACTCTGACTTCTATCATAATTTTTCTTTCTTCCTATTTTATTTTTCCTACAGTTATCAAATATTTTCAACACTGCAAGTGACATCATCAGGCAAAGAACTTATTAACCTTCCAAAAATCATTGGTAAAGGTCCACATAAAAGAAAAATGAAAAAGTATTGTATATATATGATAATACATTCAGCTGCAATGAAAGAAGATAGAGGTAGCAAGTAATTATAAACCAAGTGATAAAAAAAAGTGGTGTACTGTTACAAGGATGAATGGCCCAAAAGAGACCACTTATGTTCTCATATTTTAATATAGCATAGGCCAAAGAATCCATCCTAAAAATTTCTGAATCTTGCCTGCTAATTATTAATAACTGATCTTGAACTTTAGAAAAGAAATTTTGCTGGTTGTCAGTGATGAAATGTAAAATGGCCATTTGTGATTTGAAAGAGACCTAACACCAGGAATATTTTCGCAGAGACCTGCAGACCAGTATCTGAGGGAAGCATTACTCTATCCAGAAGGCCATAAAAAACGTGGGAGGATGAGGAAGAACAGATAAGGCAGAGGCTAACAGTTGTTTTGGAATTGAATACAGAAACCTTTGGCACTGGTTGCAGGAAAGATCACAGTGGTCCCACAGGTCTGCCAAGGAGAGATTACAGAGAGGATCCGCGAGGGAGAACTGACCTGCTCTGCTCCGTTACTCACAGGGGCCAGCAAAGCAAACAAAACACTGGGAACTGGACTAGAGCAGAAACACTGGCACTGAGCCCATCCAGGAGACTGCACATTCCCCAACAATTTTATCACTACCATAGCAATAAAATTGTGGAAAAGCACTTAAAAGGGCAACAAAGGTGCCAGACTAGATCATCAAAGCCATATGAGTCCTACCCATAGTAAAAGAGGAGGCAACAATTGTATTTCTGTTTATCAGATATGATTATTAACTAAGCAGACAACTGCAGTACAATGAATGCTACACAATAGGAGAGATGCATGGACTGTATCACTCTTCTAAGATCTTAAGTATTTTTATGAAAATAGTTCAGAGCTCAGGAATCTTCACTCAAATTAAAAAAAAAAAAAAGCAAGTAAACAGTTGTGGGCTTTTGATCAAACCTTATGCTCTTATGGTGAAGAACCTTCATGTTCTTAAATCAGAACAGCTCAATTGTTGTGGCAAGATATGCATCTTCCATTTACTCTTTCTATATCACAGAAAAAAATGACCCCCTAGGAGCTCCATGGCAAGAACAAGAAGCCACAAAAGAAATGAAAATAATGCTAAAAATATCTTCTCAAAGATATGGGTAAGTCTCTCTTTCTACAATTTAGACATGGACTATTTTGCAGCATTCCTTTATTTTGTTTATTCATATGGCCCCCTCTATTCCTCCATTACAGCTTTCCGGTTCTGATTAATAAAGCAAGAATATTTTGTTATTCCTATAATATAAATATTTACACTACTTCTGGTGCACTTGACCCTCACGTGTATCCTTCAGATATAGTGAACACCTGGTGTGCAACATCATGTCAAAATTTTCAGGAATAATGTATAAATTCTGATATTTAGCACATTAAGCCTTAAGTGCTATAGCAATAGTGCCGTGGCAAAACATGATGCTAGGAAGGGCAGCTATTCCCTTCTTGGGACATAAAGAGCTCTCCCTCAGAATATTTAACAGTATTTAAGATTGAGAGGAAACATGCTCCTTGAATTGCAAAAGATTGGCTTCAATGGCTATTTTTCTGTTTGGTGCAATTGATGCTTCAAATAAACTGTTTCTCCACTCAGTGGCAGTTGCAGTATTAGAATAATCAGTTCAAGAAGAACATTTAAATGCTGGTCTAGAAGCCACTTCCTGAAGTAATCAAGATTTTGCAGCTGATGATGTATAAAGGATACTTAAAAAGGCTAATACTACAGAATATCAACCCAAGAAACAAGAAGCTTACCTCTCTTATCTAGTTCTTATTATAATTGATCTCACTTAATCACATCTGGGATGAGCTCAGTTGCTTAGCTGATTGTGTTTGTGAAGTGCTAATAGCATTTCACATCCAATTGCTATCTGACAAACTGGCAAAGCAACTTATGGCACAACAATGAATAGAGCAGCATGCCTGAAGTCTATTCAGGAGTTATGAAGCTGATAAACTGCTCTCCCTTTCCAAGTCACACACAAATTCTGCTTTTGGAAGCAAAAATTTTTGAGTCACAAGAGAAAACTATTGCTTTATAGTGAGCAGTCCTGCCTTTAGGATCTTCCTAGGGATGGAGATGGGCTAGTCTTTCTTTGAATCTTTATTCAACTGGTTGTTGCACTTCTGCATATAAATGCTATTTTCTAATGTCCCCATCCCACACTCCAGGGCAACTGAAACACAGAAGGAAACTGTGATACCTTGGGCAGTTTCAATTAATCCTGCCCTTAGCCAGGTCACCTTTGCATAGAAATATGATGACAAGAATTCTAGTCTGGACAGATGTGATTGGAAATAAAGTGCTGAATGGCTAAAAAAACCCCTTTGTGTTTGAAAATAGGACTTACAGAAAATTTGGTGGAAGGCAAAAAGAGTACCCTGGAGTTGGACAGCAGTGACTTAAGTCGAGACTCCAGAAATTCCCTCAAGACCAATCAGCCAGTGCTGAGGTGGTGAAACACCTTTCATAATATAAGCTATTCTGCATATAAAAAGTATCCAAGGCATGACTTTTAGGTGTTTTGGGTGGAAGCATCTGCTGCTGGATTGGCAATCCTGACTTGTTTAGTAGGTAAATGAGTGACTGAGTAATTGGACATTTTTTTTTTTTTTTTT
>WBMY01004607.1:366607-386071 GCA_013397315.1 Donacobius atricapilla
TTTTTTGGTTTTGGGGCTTTTCTTCAATTCATTTGTGCAGATAAAGTAAATCCAGATATACAGACATTCTGTCTGTGCATAGAATCACAGATTCACAGACTATAATCTTAAAGGATTCTTAAAGAATCATCTGGTCCAACCTTTCTTGGCAAAGGATTGGTCTGGACAAGATGGCACAACAACTTGTGCAGCTAAATCTTAAAAAAGTGTGTAGTGTTGGGGAATCCGCCACTTCCCTGAGGAGATTATTCCAACGGCTGATTGCTTTCTTTGGGAATGTCCAGACAGAATCTCCTCAGGACTTACTTGTACCCATTAGACCCATATTTCCCATGTGACTCCTTGAAAAACAGGTGATTTGCACCTTCTTTGCAGCCGTTCTTTAAATACTGGAATATGGTGATAAGGTTTCCCTTCTAAAATCTAAACCATTTGTCTTACTAGTCACCTTCAGAATGCCCAGCAGAATCCCAAACTCCGTAATACTGTGATCACTGCACACAAAGACCTTGATATCCAAGGTATAAATGCAAGAAGTTTTTCTTGGTTTGCGTGTAGCAAATCCAGCAGTGCCTCCTTCCTGGTTGGCACAGCTAACATATGTGTAAGGAAGTGGTTCTCCACACTTTTCCAAAACTTGATAGATGATATGCTAGCTATTGTTTGTTCTTCCAATAAACGTTTAGGAGGCTGAAGTCACCCATAAGAACAGGGTTCTTGATGATTTGAAGCTTTCTTAGGTGACCCAAATATTGCTTAGTTAGCCTTACTGTCTTGGTTTGGAGGTCAGTAGCAGATACCTCCTCTAAGATCCTCCTTGGAGATGATCCCTGTGATCTTGAGGCATTAGATAAGGCTTCCACAATCACTGTACTTGACTTCTGTCCATTCAAGGCTCTCTTTAACTTAATGTGACTCCTCCTCTTCCTCTTCTCTGCCTGTCTTTACGAAAGAGCCTTTAACTATTATTACAATCCTCCACTCACACCAGCTGTCCCAGCATGTTTAAGTTATTCCTATGATATCATAACTTTCTGACTAGGCACGGAGCTCCAGCTCCTCCTGTCTCCCAGGCTGCACGCACTGATATGTATCCACTTGAGGTAGGTGATTGTTCTAGATTTCAGCTTGGGAGGCAGCTAAGGAACATTTCCACATGTGCAATTTCTATCCAGAACACAGGTCAGAGCACTAAAACTTTGATAAAAATCTCGTCACAAGGTCAAAAACAATCCTGCTCATTTGAGAGCATTGCTGAGTCAATGCAAAGTGCAACAAGGGATCGTGGGGAGAACATCCCTGTCAGCCAGCTGCCACTCTCCCTTACACCAGGGTAATGACTCCATTTAGGTCAAATGAACAAAAGTCATTCCTGAATTTCTAAAGCAGGTAAAAAAGAAAGCAAATCCACAGAGGGTGCATAGTTCTTTAATAAACTGCTTGCCAATTTTTTTTTTTTTTTAAATACTCCTCAAGAGTGAAGCTGCCCTTTGAAGTGGGATGTTACATGAGTTTCTTTCATCTTTTCAATTTATTTATTTTCATCTAATTAAAAAATATAACAATACAGAGAGGTTCTTGGTATGCATTTAACAGTAGTTCGTTCAGATCTTATTTTTCAGCTCTTAGAGATACTCCATATCACCAGCACAGGAAACATCTGTCCTGGCAAATTCGATTTAAACATTTTATACATTTTTGCGTTTATTCTAAAGTGACATTTTCTGGAGTTATAACAGCACCAAGGGTATACAGTATATAGCTCATGGCCGTAGGAACAGACTGTTTTCAGTCATATTCATGTTCTTAGGTTAGTAATTGCCATCTCTGATATTAGCAGGGGAACAGATTTTAATTGGTCTCACTGCTTTCCAACATCAAAACCCAACATTTGCAGAAGGAGCTGTATTTGTTTTGCTTTTCTTTAATTCAAAATATATCATTACTAGGCTACAAAACCTTTAGGGCCCTGCTCTGCTCTTTAGAACTTTTATCAACTCCTCCTGAGACAAAGTTCTCAGGTACTTTTCCAGGGTATTTGCGTGTCTCCAGAGGACATGATTCCCTTTGTCTGGCTTTGTCTCCCACAGGTGATACTCTTCATTTTTAGCAATTTGCTAGTTGACCATATTAGTCACTTTCTTAACTGGGGGAAATCCTAGTCACATTAACACCAAGAGCTGAACTTTAAGGTAGCATCTCCCAGGACCAGGCATTTGTCTGTGGGCTTTTTGATCCTCTATTAGTAAATTCTTTGGAACATGACATGATCCAGAGATGACTAATCTCAGGTACACACTCAATTTTAACAAAATATCTTTGTTTCACACAGCGAATACCATGGAAGTAAACAGAATTAGGAGGTATCCTGTTACAACAGACACATATGCTACCATTAAACCATTCTTTCATAATTATCTAACATTTGTGTAATTGCTTGCACAGGAGCATACAACAGTAAGCCAAGAATTTAAATGGCAGGAGGGCAGTAACAAATGTTAGACCTCTGAATAGTACACCTATTCTCACCACTTCAGCAACTCCTTTTTACCTGTGTTAGCAGCACATTACGGAATCATGAACAGTGATTGCCTCTCATACAATGAAAGGGGATCCAGTGCCCTAAAACCAGCCACTTGTGGAGGAGAAAATTGAATTAATAAATCAATCCATTTTTATTTCTCAAATGTCTCTGTGCATCTCTCCCTTACATACAATTTGATGAATTCCTAGCTGGTAACGTTGCTCACTATATATATCTAGAAAAGTCTTCCCCATTTGCACCGAAAAGATTAGCAAACCTTAAACCTGTTACTCAAATTGGTCTGAATGACACATTGTGAGTTTGTAGATTATCAGCTCCTCAGAGCTCTGAAGCAGTGAATAAATTATATCTCAGGGATAATGTACTCCCCCTGCCAACCCCTACAAGGACCCTCCAAAGTAAAATAATGACAAAACTACATTTCTTTTTCCCCCCACTAGAAGTCATTGGGCACAAAACAACCAATGCACTGCATATCAGAGGCCAAAATTCACAAAATGTGCCAATATATTTTCATTGCATTGCTGTGGCAAAGATGAAGAAACAAAAATAATCTTTCTCTTTTAAATTCCATTATACAAAGAGCTATTTCCTTGAGGTATATTAAATTTAAGTCTTAGGAACATGAGGCCTGCTAGTTAACTACCCTCAAAGAATAATATGTTCAACTATCAGCTAGTTAGCTAGTAATTTATAATCATTCATCTTAACTTGTAACTTATTAATGTCAACAAGAACCCCATTAAGGTGTAATTCAGTATGAGCAGGCGTATTGCAAATGATTTCTGTATCTGTCTGAGTATTTAACATTTGATATGCATTATACTCCTATGATTATATATCAATAATCCAAATGTTCACACCTCTGTTTCCCATGGGAAAGTAATATCCAGATATAACCCTAAGTAATACTTAAAGTGAGCGATCTGCAAAGTGTATTTGCATAAACTGTTCACTGATCAGCTATGAGTAATGAATCATTAATAAAAATTCAAAGTCCTTTCTTTGATTTTCTCCTTAGGAGGAAGGAAAGGATGAAAGACATTCTGGAAGTAAATTTTTCATAGGCAAGAATCTAACCAGCTGTAATAGTTTTTCTATATTCAGTATAAACAGATTTGTTTATTTCCTATGAAGACTGAGATGTAATATTTCATCCTTAAGCAGGTACATTTGGGGACAAAGAATAACTTTGTAATTAACTGCTAAAGATTTAAATTGAAATATCAGTTTAAAAATTGGCAGACAAAAATGGATCCACTTGAACATGAATTCAACTTTAAAAACCTAAACCTAAAAATACCACTGTCTAATCGTGCGTGCCAGTGAGGCAGGCCCAGGGCAGTGACCTTGGATAAGGTGAGCAGTAACTTATCAGATAATGGAGAAAAATCCCTAAAAGGGCTTTCCAATGGGTGGTCTCCGTTCTGTACAAGGATCTGTGCCTTGA
Organism: Donacobius atricapilla; assembly: GCA_013397315.1. Taxonomy (NCBI): domain Eukaryota; kingdom Metazoa; phylum Chordata; class Aves; order Passeriformes; family Mimidae; genus Donacobius; species Donacobius atricapilla. The sequence continues at coordinate 370,603 of WBMY01004607.1, forward strand.
AGAAGGGGTTGCTGCAATGCATGAACTTTATTTCTGCTACAGATAAAAGTGAATTCAGCAAGACCTCTGAGCATTTTATTTCCTCAGTTGGGGGGTGGTGTGTGTGTGTATGTGAAAAGACTTCTCTGCTGTCATCCAAAAAGCTCCTTTCTCTAGCAAAAAAAATCTTTCCAGAGGTGATTTTCAGAGGCAATGTATACCCACAATTAACAGAATGCATTGAGAGCTGTGAATTAAGACCATCATGTTAAACTACTCTGTGTTGAGCCAAATTTGGGAAAGATGTGCTCTTTTTTCATGGCAACCCAAAAACTAACTTGAAGAACTTCAAATGCTGTTACTGTCTGTAAGACAGAGGCCCAATGTGTGCTCATGAACTCATGAACAGGCCAATTATGTAAGATTTAACACGATGAAGTGCTAAGTTCTGTGCTTGGGTCACAACAAACCCAGGCAGTACTACAGGCTGGGGGCAGAGTGGCTGGAAAGCTGCACAGTGGAAAAGGGAGGGAGCTGGAGAAAAGGAAGTTTTGGGGGAACCTTATTGCTCTTCACAACTTATCTGAAAGGAGGTTGAGACCAGGTGGGGGTCAGTCTCTTCTCCCAAGTAACAAACGACAGGGCAAGAGGAAACAGCCTCAAGTTGCACAATGGGAGATTTGGATTGGATATTAGGAAAAATCTCTTCATGGAATGGGTTGTCAAGCTTTGGCACAGACTGCTCAGGAAAATGGTAGAGTCACCACCCCTGTATTTAAAAACTGTGTAGATGTAGCACTGAGTGACATGGTTAAGTGGTGGACTTGGAGGTGCCAGACTAACTCAGATAAAGTACAAGCAGGAAATAATTTTAATTTTTATAAAATGGAATGAGTGCTAAGTGGATTTCAAAAGCTTTCATGCATGTGCTGAATATTTCATAGGTGTCAGCAAGAATATAATTTTATCAGTGTTTTTGTCTTTTACTTCTGATGTGAATGTGCATGTATGTGAAACTATTGTGGGTGGTGGTATATACTAACTGCAAGTAGTAACAAGTGAGCACTAAACAGTTAAATTCAGTTTAATGCATGATATATGTAGAAACAACACTGCGTATCCAGAATGGCCGGCAGCTTGACAGAACTGGCATTATTAAATTACTGTAATGAAACAGCTTAGGTTCAGAATAAGGTCTTATTAAGTAGCTTGCATGTTCAGACCTTTGTGATAATAGTAAAATCATCAAAGAAGAATGAGACAAGACAAATAAAAGGAGGACTTCAGCTAATAAAACATTCTAAGGTAAATGAGTAGCCTTTTTATGCCTAGGGGAAACAATCAACTGAGACTTTCACAAGGAAAAGCTCTTACTGCTTCTGTACCTCTCTCATGCTTGGAAAAAAAAAAAAATTGTATATTAAGGTCTGCTACACCAAATCAGGTGCATCCTGTTAACTACCTGGTTTACTGCAAGCTATTTTTGTGCCTTGGGACTATACTATCAGATTTCTTCCAATACTTTTTTATTTTTCAGCATTGTTTTGAGGCTTGCTAATACTTCATGCTACCTTGTGAGGTCAACAGGTAGCACCTCGGCGATGAAGACTGGGAAGTTGAAGAAGTAAGCAACTTTGCTTTCCAAGGACCAACTCTAACTGATTTTCCAAGCATGGACTGGGTATTGGGAGCTACCAAATTTCCAGAAAATTGAATTCACAGCAGCGATATTGAATTAGCAACTACTCCTAATTTCTCACTGTTTTAAGTAGTTTGCAGCTTATACAGAAGAAACCCAAGAACCCTCTCCATGCAACTGCCTCTCCTCTTCAACAGGAGTGCAGTGATGGAGACCCCAGGGATTTCATGTGCTGATATAATCAAATTTGTCCTGGACCTGCATAAAATCTAAGTTGTCCTGGACCAGGTCAGTAACTGGAGGAAGTTCTGGAAATCCTCCAGTCATCCCAATCCAGAAGAAAGGATTATCTGAACTAACAATTCCTTCAAGAAGTCAGGAAAATTCTGGCATGTTACCAGGCATTGCTAATGCTTGAAGTAGGGAGCACGGGGAGATGACTTCTGTCCCTGGCTTTGACAGAAAAGAGCATGAGTCATGTAGCTGAGGAAACAGGATAAAGGAACAGCAGAGGGTTAGGAGTGTGTGCATCAATAGAGAAATAAAAACTTAATATTCATAGAATCATTTGTTATGTAAGCAATACCATCCCGGCTATCACCCAAATACAAAACAGGATAATGAGTGGGTGAAAAAAGCAGAGATGTTTATATGCTAAGACAAAGTACGTGGGTTACCAAACTGAGGGATTAGAGCCATTCCAGGACACTACCTTATTAGTATGTGGTAGAAAAACAATCACTAACAGAAATCATGCTGAAGAAACCACAAATATAACACAAACTTTCAGAAAACTGAAATGTTTTGAATTGAAATGCCTTTGGCAAGAGGTTCAAAACAAGGATTAGTTGCTAAGATTCTGCTATAGGCTCTGTAGCAAAAAAAAATTTTGGGGTCCAACAGGTACTTTTCTATCACTCTCACAGAAATAAATATAACTAACTTTTCTTCAAGCAAAACCAAGATAACAGAAATGGTTGAGTTCAATTATTACTTAATATTGGAGCCAAACCCAAACAACACCTGATACAAATAAAATAATTACCTGAAAAACAGCTTTTACAAACAGTTATACAATACATAATAGGAGACTTTGATTGATTGAAACCCTTATCAGAGGAATTACAAGTTTATGTGTCACAGATGGATAAGCAACCTCAAATGAGATTTTGAATGTGACTGGGGCAAAATGGGACATTAATGAAGTTACTTGGCCAGGAAAACTGAACTGAAATAATCACATACTTAGATAAAGAGGAGATTTATAGTTACTTGAAGTTGAGATTAAAAAATATGTGAAATTTGCATCCCAAAAGTATGAAAGAAAGAAAGAAAATGAACTTTTAGAGAAAGCCTCCAGTTATAACTTGCACTAAAAAAAATCACTCATACGAGAAATTTTAGTACTTCTTATTAATGATGACATGAAATCAGAAAAAGTTCTCTCAGGGAAGGAAGCAACTGATGGAAAGACAGAAAGCACAGCGATAAAGTGAGAATTCCCAGGAGACAAGCCCTGACAAACCAAATCAAACTGAACAGTAAACTACTCTTTATACACAAACAATGGAAAATATTTAGGATATATAATAACATACAAACATAACAACAAAAAAAATATAAATAAAAGAAAAGGATTATGATTGTTATTTAAGAAGCAAAGATCTGGTGGAAAAGTCTGAAAACTACCTCAGTACTTGGACTCTGATTTTAAGAAGGACTGATGAAAAACATAAGTCAGGAGAGGGTGACTCATAGCTGAAGGTGTGTGGAAAGTATCAGAACTGAATTTATTGCAACTGGTGTGGAAACTCACTTCAAAGGTTTTAATGTAGTTGAACACCAGCAGACAGATGAACTATGTCCCAGAATTGTAAGAAATTGGCATGAAAAGCTCCCTAGGCCAAATAACATAGGCCAGTAAGCAAATTTTTCAAATCAGGAATGGAAAACAGAAAACACAGTGTTTCTACTGAAGAAAGGGAAACAGTGCAATCCAGGGAACAACACATCTGTTAGCTCGACCTCAATGTTATGTACATTCTGAAAACAAGTCCTGAACGAAGGCACAATTAAATGAATAAATAAAAGCATGTTCAAATGCACCATGGATTGTGCCAGTGGAAAGTCAATCCCAGAGAGGCTGCCATTTTAAAAGCACATTATTTTTCTAGGCAAAGAAAATACAGATCTAATTCATCTGGATTTCAGTAAAACATTACCTCTAGTGTCATATGAAGATTTATTATAGAACAAAGAATATTAGAAAAATGTAACAGCAGGCTAAGCAATTGTGCTGAAAAGGGAACCATTATGCTAGGAAAAGGTTTCCTGTTTCATTCCTTGAGCACTGGCTTTGGGACAAGTATCTCTTTTAGTAGTCTCAGTAATGATCCTGGCATATAAAGTAGGAATGTGAAGGTAAAATGGGCTGCTGAAGTGAAATCTGGAGACTGTCAGGGCAGGAGAAGGAACTGTATAATGTGTACAGTAAAGAAACAGATAATGTTGAAAACCCTAAAAACTGAAACAAGATTAAATGTATAATATGCTATAATGTATGATAAATACATCACCATTCATAAGCCCTAATATGCACGTAGAGATTACTGACATTAACTTCTACCATTAACTGGAGGACTATCATCCAAAATTTTAGATTGCCAGTCTATCAGATCAACTATCAGCCATCAGGATGACAAACAGGAAAACATGCTAGGACTTACAGATAGAAAAATAAGAACACCATTAATAAAGGCTTGATAAGATTTTCTGTGGCAGGCTGTATATGACGGACAGAGATAAGGAATGAGCATCTTAGAGAAGTTTTCAGTTCACTAAGTGGAAATTTAAGGCTAAATAGAATTGCTTCGTAGATCTAAAGATGGAAAAGGTGGGTAATAACCAGGAAGGAAAAACAGCTATGGGACAAAATGACCACACTGACCAGAAGGTAGACTGCAAATTGAAAGTTTGTGAAGATCCAAGACATAAGATGATAGAATCATTTCCCAGCATAAGAAGCAGGAACAAACCAAAACTTTCCCCTGTCCTAAAGGGGGATCCCCTCTCATTTTGCACACAAACTCATTATAAAGATGGGATTATACAGTGTGGGTGTCTTTGACCACAAACAGGTTGATTACATTGTCCCAGAAGGTTTTTGCACCCCTCCAAAAACCCAAAAAGAGAAAATGCCAAAATAGCATCTCCTTTTACTTTCTGAAACTGCATATGAAAATTCCACAAATGCCTAAGTTTGTTACTTTGGAAACCTCTGAAAACCCTGGAGTCACCCCTCTTGATGATTTTCCTGTGACCAAGTCTGTTCCATTTGATATGCAATTAGGGTGACAACTTCTTGCTCAATATTAGTTGTATAAGACACTACTGAGACAAGAGCAAAACAAATGCATGTACTGATAGGGGGTTTTTTCCTCATAAATTTGAGTGCAGATTCTACCAGCCTGAGAGTATAGTGTATTATTACTAGTTCCCATAAGGAGGGTCTCTGGTGATGGTGGTGAGGAATAAATAGATAATTTTATTTAGATTGATCATCACAGAAGTAGAAGGTGATTTTGACAGCTATACGATTTAATAAGATTATGTTAACACAGTAAACACGGAAATACCAACCTCCATTAATTTCTTTTTTTTCACTTAAGAGTACAGGAAATCTCTCTGCCTCAATCCTACCACACACAAAAGAAAAATTGTACAGTAGTATCGTAATACTAAACACTCACTTCAAAAACTCAACATGCACCAATACAGTAAGTCATTTATTCCCTCTTACGAATAGAAGCACTTTCAAAATTCGGCCTTCAATGAGTCTATAATTCTCCTGGACAAAAATATATTGAGTCTTTGTAAATGCTATAGACAGTGTTGCAGTAAGTATAAGAGAATATTTGCATGCAAGTTTCACCAAATTGCACCAGCCACCAGAGAAAAATAGGTATGTTTTCTGTAAAAATACCACTGGGAAAAACCCTTCTCATAGTTCATTTAGAACCAAAGACTACGCAGGGCTGAAATGAACCTACTCCCTCTTCCACTAGCTTGATTTTTCAGGTACAGAATACAGATATTTCAGGGACATGCAGCCAGGTTACTGATCCTTGTAACGTAATAGGCAGTGAAGATATCTGGTGTGAGTAGAAATATCCAATAGGAGAACCAGGGGACATTCGCTCCAAATAGAGTACATATAGTTGACAAAATGTATGCATCTTCTCTTCAGACTGACTAACCACTGGAAATGGTAGAAAGCAGGTAGCTTTGTATGTAGGGAATTCATAATATACAGAGGAAAGTATAATCACACTTGAAAGTATGCTTAGTACTACACAAACAATAAAGTACTTTGCTAAAACAGAGTCTTCACAAGATAGCAAAGAGAGCAATAATTCATTTTTGAGTTGCCATGAGCTCTGACTAGGCCAATAGGGTGCTGGGTGGTGCACCACCACACAATGAGAAGCAGCACAAAGCATTGCTGCCCTCAGCCTGGCTGCCTGGCTCCCAGTTTCCCCAGCACAAAGGAAAGAGTATGCACCAGCAGAACGGGAGGTCCCCAAAAGCACAAAGTCCTGCAGTGGAATATTAATGTGAATTTGGAGAGAAAAGGTATGTTGAGATGCCATTCAAAAACACAAGACACAATTTTTAGGGAAATACAGGAAACTTAATAGTATGAAGGCTGAAATACCACCCCGACAGCATTTTAATGGTCAGAAGGATCTGTGACTTAAAATTTAGTTCAATACTAGTCTTCTATATAAGACAGCAGAAATCTGGAATGTCATATGCCACCTTAAAATAACACAGCCAGTAGGTCTCTGAAAAGTTCTGCCTTCAAAATGATTATTCACATAATGAATTACAAATGTATTTCAGATTTTTAATCTCTTAATATATGTAGAAAACCCCATATAAAAACCTAATAAGACTGTCAGCCCATTCAGTCTTTTGATATATCAGCTATGCTTTCAGAAGTCTTCTTTCCTTCACCCTCCCTTCCCCATCCATGTATGTTAATGTTTGCTTTACTGGTTATAATTACTGAAAAAAAATCCAGTTAAGATTAGATTTCAGTTATAATTAATGATGAATGTGTCAAAGTATTATGATGTTGTTTATCATACTGCTTGCAATGTAATTTAGTGCAATAATACTAAGGCTTGCTATGTGACAGTTATTTAGCATTTAATTCTTCTTAAGATGCTCTGCAGAGTATCCTGAATGTTAACTATGGAAAGATTATTTTATACAAAAGCAGCTTCAGGCAAAATAGAGTGACAACTTGCTAGAGCCCAGCAAAAGCTCTTAAATCTTATGTCATCTATGAGCTGAAACATAATAATTAAATAATCTAGACATGTTGTAAAGCTAATGAGAAATCCAAAGGATAAAATTAAAAATTGACATTAATAGGGCAGCTTAACCATATGAGGGAATAAACAGTCTTTGTTCTTTCTGGTACAATTTCTGACGAGATATCTTCCTTTTCAATGTGCACACGCACACAAAATATTGAAACCTCAGATCCTGAGGGCAAAAAAAATAATAACTTTGAATGCTATAGACAGACAACTCAGGGTATTTTAAGGTAAGTCTTAGCTGTCCTAGTTTGGTGTGTTGGGGTTTCTTTGCTGGTTTGTTTTTGTTGTTTTTTATTATTATTTTCCTCTTTGTAGCCACTAAATTAATTTTCTTTTCACCTCAAACATGGTCCTAAGAATTTTCTACTGTCAGAGAGTCCCCACTGGGTATCTACTTGAGTGCTTGCAAATCCTGTCATTGGCCTGGGGCCTTTTTCTGCAATGAATGTGCAAGTTTGCCCTGAGATGTGTCCCAGCACAGCACTGAGATGCTCTACATGACCTAAGATTGAAAAGGAAAGCAATAGTTTTACATATATTGCCTGTGATGACTAGACAAAGGTAATTAATTGCTACATGTTTTTACCAGGAAAATATCAGACTTGGTGGGAAGCAAGAATATGTTAATTATTTTTGTAGTTAGCATAGCTAAAATGAAAAAGGTTTTAACGTTCAGTCCAAATTTAGATGCAAGGTCTACTTTAAGAAAACCTATACATGTACATAAAAAATCAGTTCACTTGGAGATATTGTTTTCAAGTTGCAGCATGCTGAAAACATATATAAAGTTCAAACTTCTCAACAGAAGTCGTTTATTTTGTTGTGGTTTCTCACTGTGCCAATAGCATTCTGACATATGACAATGAATATCAAATTTACTTACCTGTTGTAATCTCAACAAGTAATTTCACCCTATGAAAATAACTGTTTTCATAGCAAGCATATTTTCTAGTTTTTATGGTATCTAGCAAACTAGTGTTCTTTAGGCTATTTTCTGGCTAATACTTTATATTTTTGGGGGGAGGGATGTATCTGATAATGCATTGAGAACATTATACCTAATGTAATTTTGCATTTGCTAATGTTTTTAAAGCTATGTTTGTTATTGGAATCCAGCTCTGCAGACACATTTAATACAACTTGACTAATGTATTTGTTCAATTAACCAACATAGCATCTATTAAAATTCTGGTGTTCAAACTCACTGGAGCCATTTCAAAGTCTCCTTTGAGAAAACCAGAATAAATTAGTGAGATAAGCAGCAGATTTTTGAGAGGTACAAAGTTTGATATTGGCACATTTATCATAAAAAAAAAACTTGGGAAATTTTAGTCTATGCAAAAAGAATCACCATTTTTTACCACCTTCTCTTATCATAATAACAAATACCAATGATGGAACTGAGTGAAGATAACATTGACTACCCATAGAGATGGATATTGATTAGCAAATGTGATCCTGGTAAAATGCAGCTCAAGAAACACTTGGCCACAGGCCTGGAGAGTCTGGCTACTAATTTAAAAGTTGAGCCTCAGAGCTTTTGAGTTGTTCTGACTCTCCTGCTAGCAGCAACAAGTTCTGTGGACAAATTTATCATGGACTGTAATCAGGACTTGTGACTCTTTTTCCCTTATTTCCTCCAACTGCACGTGGGTAGATGTCATCAAGAAGAGTTTTTGTGCAGGTAGGTTGAGGAAGAGCACCATGCTGCCTTATTCTGTTTATAACACCCACGTCCACAGAAGACGAGGGTGCCTGGGGAATTTTCTGGTGAAACTGGCAGAGACACACATTGCTGGCTACACCACAAGATGTTCGCATGGAATACAGGTGCCTATATCCAAGTTCGATGTCCTCTAGAACTTGCACTTTCCCTTGGTCTAACAGGTGTCATCTGCTATGCTGTCTTTACTTGCACTTTTTCCTCCAAAAGATTGAAGCTACTCTTTAATTTAAAAAGGTAACATTAAAAATGAAGGTTTTCATTAAAGGTATGGGAATCATCTTGACTTCCCTGCTTTTGGGCAGATACATGGCACTAAGTTCAGTTTCCAGCCAAGTTAAATCATGCGAGTCATCCATTGATGTGAAGAAATGTGAGTTGAGTAATTTCAGATTCCTTTCCTATGTAGCTGTGAGATGTAAGTCAACAGTGTTTATCCTGATTAGAATAAATTAGACACTTTCCAAACAATTGCTCACCAGCACCTGGTTAGGAACAAATTCAACCATTCAGCTCCTCCAGCTACCTCACACCACACTGCACAGTGGGTCAGCTCAGTGCTAACCACTGTGAGCAGGTTATAAATTAATATCTGGTGTCCTTCCACAGACATCTTTCCCATAGAAAGATGCTAATGAAACACAAGCAATGTACATTAACCTAAATGCTACTACTCTAAGTTTATCTCCATTTGTGTTCTCCTCAGCCACTATCTAAAACCAAATCTTAGTGAAGCTCTTTTTGACTTCTTGCATACACATACCAAAAATAAATACTGCTCGGCTGCTTTACAAAGGTGAACTGGAGCTTAAGCAGACAAGAGCTGCAGTTCTGATTTTGAGATACTAAAATGGGAACTCCATTTGGGTTCTGTTTTCAAGTGCTGGGAGTAGCTACTGCTCTGCCAACTGACCAATGCTGGATTTCAGAGTTTAACAAAGGCACTACTGTTAAACACATTGAACACATAACAGTTGGAGGGAAATAAAATCTGTGTCCACTTTCAAAATCTATTAATCAGCAAAGATACATATCCTAAATTATAAGGAAAAAAAATTGTGGAAATTGAAAAATAGAGATGAGCACATATATAAATCAATTCTAATGATGCCTTTAGTCAATAAATGATAGAATCATAAAGGTTGGAAAAGACCTCTAAGATCAACATACCCAACTGCTAACCCAGCACTGCCATGTACACCACTAAAACATACCCCCAAGTGTCACATCCACACGCCTTTTGAACACTACCAGGGTTAGTGATCCACCACTTCCTCTGGTCAGCCTATCTCAATGCCCGGCCAACATTTCAGTGAAGAAATCTTTCCCAATTATTAATCCAAACCTCCCCTGGAGCAACTTAAGGCCATTTCCTCTCATCCTGTTACTTGTTACCTGGGAGAAAGAGACTGAATCATAGCTAAGGAGCCAGTACACTAGCAGATTGCAAGCTGAATAACGAAGGGCAAGTAACCACTATTGTATTAATCTACGACACAAAGCTGCACAGAGCGACTGTCTAAAAACAGAATGTCATCTTCAATAGGACAAGAACTCCCCAAAGTGAGTAGAGAAATGAAAATATTTAGTCTTAGAGCATCTGAAAAGCACAAATTAACATGACTGCTTAACATACGCGAGGAATGCTTAAAATATCAAGGGACTATTTGAAGGCAACATGAAGAAGATACCAAATAAAGGCATTACAAACAACAATAGCACCATACAGACTCTGCTGTATGTAGCCTCTTCTGTCAGCAAAGCAGTACCATTTCAGAGACATGTGACCAGGTAACATGGTCAAGGTAATATAATTTTAGTACTTTGAGTCAGAAGCAGCAGCAGTGGAGGACCACAGAGCATTTCTTGACATAAAATGAAAAACTAAACAATCCTCTTTTTTCTACTTGCTTGTCTTCTTTTTCTTTTCAGAAATGAATCCTTCCAAAGCAAGACAGTGTAGGTACAGTTCTTGTGAACAGCAGGTATGTACATACTTGCTCTTAGCAAACAAAGCAAGCTGGCACATCTTAGCTGTTCTATCTCCTCAGGTGTCTTGGTACATACTGATTAGCCTAAGGCTAATATTTATGCTAAATAAGGGCATAATGCTAAGTAAGTCTCTGCACTGTTTCCTCTTAGAGACAATAGGTCCTCACTCAACGTTCTGGAAGACTGTGCTTCTCTGGAAAAGAACCCACTGTGTTCAGTCAATCCAGCAACTATAAATCTCTCTTACTGCACAATTAACTATGCTTGCCCCGGTGTAAATAATTTATATTTAAGGAAGTAGAATTTTCAGGAGCAAACAGTCCCTTTAACTTAATGAAGGGTAAACTCCATATACACAGACAAACTTTTCATCCAGGAGTCTGCTTTGAAGTTGAACCACCTAAACTGTATTATATTCTTGTGATAAAACCCTTCTTTCAAAAAAGACATTGTAATTGACAGAAAAATCCATGTTTACTTCCAACACAGTCAGCTAAAATCTCATTCTTCAACAATGAACACATAATGGCAAGAGGAGGTTAGAGATAAACTAAATTGAATATAGTGTAATTATATATAATTGTAATGGTAATTATTTTTCTTAATTTGTGTCTTTATCAAATGGCTGACGAAACATTTATAATGTAATTGTTATGCACACTGGCAGAATCATAATTCACACTGTAAATACACAGCATTCTCTGAAGCTTTTCTTAAGAGTGAAGTATAATCAGGGGATTGCAAAACAAAACCAGAAAAAAACAATGCAGTGAAAACAGAATAATGAGTCATCAGTTCCTCAGAATAATCTTACAAGGAAGATTGTAAAAATGTAATTTATAAAAAAACCCTGCAAAACAGTCACATTTAGTCTGAATGTTGACATTTTCTACCCATGCAGGGTTTCTGCAAACAGGATTATTATTGATGCATATCATATATGCCAAGAAGGTCTCTTAGGATGCTGCTATAAGGCAATGCTAAAAGGGAGAAGACAAACTTTGAACTTTTCAGTCATAAAGAAATCCTCATTTTAAATGGTAATCAAATTGACAGGATCAAAAGGATTCAGGGTTTTATCACTCCATGGACTATATTTTTCCTGCAATCAGGGAAGTAATTGAAATAAAAATATTAAGATAGAACATTGGAAATAGTACAAGGTAACACTGTCTTCTTGGATCTGCTGAGACACTGCAAGAAGACCCAGAAGGGACCTCAGCTTCCAAATCTAATTGAGGCTGTAGATAGATACATCATTAAACAAATAAGGAAAACATGATAGACACCAAGCTTCACTGATTTTTAGTTGCCTGAGGTTGCAGAACCAAGTTAATCTTTGAATGTTAGACGGTGTCTAAAAATCAAAGTATATGGAAATTAAAAAAACCAAAAATCATAGATCTAAATGCTACTGCTAACTATTTTTCTTCTTCCTTTCAGGATTAGGTTTTATTCAGCAGCAATCTCCTTATAAAGGAGATTGTATTTTACTGTGCAATTTAGCTTAAGTCATGAAAAGAGTGATTAAAAGGATATTTTTCCATTTTTTTTTTCTTCAAACTGAATCAGATGCCAAAGATATTTTCCCCTATAGAAATCTGAAAAATGGTACTGTCATTGCTTTATTTTTTTCCTGCAGATCAGTAATGCATATAGCAATTATATCACCGTGGGTTATCAAACCACTGTGGTATATAAAGCCATAAAGTATCTGTTGCAATTGATAACTGTATGTTGCAGTACAAATTAATTATACTGTTCTTTCCTTTAAATTTAAGAACCAGATTTCATCCCCACCAATAGGGCTGTTCCCTAGAAATTAAATATTGTTAGAGTTCTGGTTTTGACTTAGAGAGACATGGACAAGGAACAGAGGACAAGTGTCTGGATGTGTGTATTTTCAGAGGAGCACCAGCAAACACTGCCTGATTTAATGGTGTCTAAAACTTGTAATGCAAGTTTTATGAAAGAGGCAAACAGATTTCCCAGCTGTAGTGTCTGGTCCCATAAATAAGCCAACTCACAAGACTTGACTCACTTGCATTTTAGACACCGTGACTACAACCTCCACATCCTTGGAGTCTCAGGGGCAAGAATTTGGCTGAACACTTTGATTACAGCACTATGCACTACCTGGACCACAGAAACAGGCTTAAAACCTGCTCCTCCACTTGTGAAAAGGAGAGAGATGTGTTCAGTGTTTGGGTTTCTCCTCTTCCCTAAATGAAAACTTTGTATTAGAGGATTTTTCATGTATTTAGCTTTAGAAAAGAAACTGAACAGATACAAGAACAATCCTGCATTAATGTTAATAATCTGCAATAATCTCATATTAATGCTTAAAAAAATAGCAGTGGATGCCTGGAAAGTTAGCAGTTTGAAATGAAGTGATTAATCAGCTATTATTAAAGACACAGTTAAGATTAACATTATTTATTCTTCAGGGCAGCATCACTCAGACTTTCTGGATCACAAAGAGCCCATAAAGCATCAAGCCACTACCAGTTTACAGAGTTGATATGCTGATGTTTTCTTTAACATCAAGTTCTCCTGACATTTTCAAACCTTTATTCTGTAGCTATAATCAACAGGCACCTCAGCACAGCCCAAAGAAAAGGTAAATAGGAGACTTTGCTTCTGTTTCTACTTTCTGTACAGTCAAGCCTACAGACATGCCGACAGCAAGGCAGGGCAAATCGTCCAGCAAGATTAGAGTTCGGAAGAGACTATTGTAGCTATTGCTCATCCCCTGACAGTGCACACTGATCAGTCTTGTTTGCCAGATCACTGCCTCAGACACAGTTTGGCCAGACAGAATTCAAAGGCAAAGAATGTAAGATAAAGCTTACTCACAAAACCATGCGGATCTGGGAAATTACCTGTCACAAGACAGAGGGTCCCACTTCTGTTACTCTGAGTATTAGCTACAGTCTTGGCTCTCTGGCAGTCTTGGAAGAAGGATGAATTCTGAATGTAAGGTGGAGGAAGAAATATTTGTCATGAAATATGCTGCATCCATCCCTATGGTTTAGGCTTTATTTGGCAAGTAGTTCCATGAAAAAGCTAGTGCCATGCTCTCCTTGTTCATGTGTATATATTTCTCCTTTCCATACATGCCATTATAAAGCTAAATAAAACCCGGAAAATGAGTTGATAATGCAATTTGCAGACATAAATACAGTGAATATTCTTCCTCCACCCCCTTCAGGACATCCATACAAAAGCAAGGTTCACAGGCTTGTCAAGTATTTTCTCATCTTTTGATATGCCACTATAGATTAAAAAAGTCTCTGAATGAACCTCACAAGATATTTAATGGTTGTTGAGCTTTCTTTGATGAATTCAGAAATATTAAATTAACACATTATTAATTGGTAGCTTGGGAAAGTCGCAGAGATAAGTTTACTTAAAAAAGTTGTTCTGCTGAGAATGATTAGAGAGAACTTGGTATCTACATATTGGTATTTGGCAGTGAAGGATGAAGGCAGTTCAGGGGTCTGTTTTAGCCCCTGTGCTCTTCAATATCTTTATATATTACTTGCAAGAAGGACTGGAAGGGATACTACACAAGTTCACAAATGACAGAAAATTGGAAGGAGCCATTCACTCCCATGAAGGCAGAGAGGGCCTGCAGACAGATCTCAGCAAATTAGAGGACTAGGCAATCACCAACTGTATGTGGTTCAAAAATCCAGGAACATGCTAGACTCTATGCTGGACATGCGGCAACCATGGATATATGGACAGTCTGGGGAAGGAGATGCTGGGAAGCAGTGCCATGGAAAGGGACCTGGGGGGCCTGGTCAATGGCAAGTTGAACAAGCAGTGCCCTGGCAGCCAGGAAGGCCAACCCTGTCCTGGGGGCATCAGGCACAGCATGGCCAGATGGGCAATGGAGGGGACTGTCCTGCTCTGCACTGGAGCAGCCTCATACTGAATTCTGTGTACAGTTTTGGGTGCCAAAATATAAAAAAGATATTAAGTTGTCAGAGAGCATCCAAAGGAGGGTAACAAAGATGGTGAAGGGCTTGGAGGGGAAGCCAAATGAGGAGCAACTTAGGTCACGTGGTCTGTTCAGCCTGGAGGACACTAAGGGGGGAGACCTCACTGCAGTTACAACTTCCTCATGGGGGGAAAAGGAGGGGCAGGCACTGATCTCTGCTCTGTGATTACCAGTGACAGAACCTGGGGGAATAGCATGAAGTTGTGTCTTGGGAGGTTTAGGTTGGATATCAGAAAAATTTTCTTCACTCGGAGGGTGTTTGGGCACTGGAACAGTCTCCCCAGGGAACTGGTCACAATATCAACCTTGTCTGAGTTCAAGAAGCATTTGGAAAATGCTCTCAAGCACATGTGACAGGGCCAGGAGATGGACTTGATGATTCTTGTGGGTCACTTCCAACACAGCATATTCTGTGATTCCTTATATGTATACACATTCTTTGCTGTATTGGTTTGGCATGAATGGTAGAAAAACCAATCGGTGATCTGCTTTGGAACTGACAGCCAAGTTGGCCAATCAGGTAAAAAGTGTACACCCCTGGGACACACCGCTTAAATACAGGAATCTTGGGAGATTCGTGCCTTTTCGTCGGACTAAGCCGAGGTGCCAGGGCGGCCGGGCCGGGAGGGCCCCGGGAGTCGGGCTGGGGGGTGGCTGTGCTGAGGCTGGCCCTCCAGGAGCTGAGCCTCAGCAGCTGCCGGCGGCCGGGGCAGGAGAGCAAGAGCCAGCATCGCAAATGCTGC
>WBMY01004607.1:386241-481821 GCA_013397315.1 Donacobius atricapilla
GGCGGGCTGCGTTTGTGGGAACTGGAAGCCACAAACAGACTGTGTCTCTTGTGGAAAGTTACCAGAAGAATCAGGAGGGACTTGGCTCTCTCAAAGGACTGAATGAAAGACTATTTTATTAAGTGCTACTGACTTAAGAGATCTGATGTTATGTCTCTTTACATTGTTTCGTGGAAAAGTAGATTGTTGCTAGGGAGGAGGGGGGTGTCTTTAAAAAGATTTCGTGGTTGTTGTTTTTTTGTTTACCCTTTAGTGTATGTTAATAAATCTGTTTCTATTTTTAAGTTGAGCCTGTTTTGCCTTTCTTTCAATCCTATTCCACCAAAATGAAAGTTAGATCCCCACACTACGTTTCACAAATTCGGTGAATGTGATAACCACTACATTTTTGGTGTTTCCACCCAGTTATGAATTTTAACCCTTTACATTTGCTTAATTGGATAAAAGCTCATGCATGCAAGGTTTATCTTTCTTAAGACAAAGCCAAAAAATCTAGGGCTAACAACACCTCTGGCTATTTAATTTGAAACTGTCCTTCTAAATTAACCCATCATGATAAAACACAGAAAAATGTATATCCAGAAAACCCAAGACTAAAATATGGTATGACATGAACAACACCCTTTTTAAATACTGATGAAAGCTTTAAGGCAGTTGCCTTCATTCATATACTGACAGCAGAAAAATCAAAAAAATATATTTTTCTAGGAAGGGTTAACTGGGTTCCTGGTAGCGGGCATAAATTCATTGATTTGCTTAAGAGGACAGACTTTGCTAGATCTGTCATTGACAAAATCATCACACCATTTTTCCCCACTTCAACCGGTCATATATTAGTGTAGCTAACTTAAGATCAATCAAGACAGTGCTCACACAAAGCCAAAATGAATGATAAGAAGACTTAGATTCATACTAACCACTTTTTAGCAGTGAATGTTATGGAGAAAATCCATGCAATCTATATTGCTGAACTTAAGACTGTTGGCATCAGCAACAATGTAAAAAAAAAAAAAAAAAAAGGACCACTTCAGAGTACAACCTGAAAACATAATGGCAAAATGTCTGCCATAAAGTATGAAATAGGAGATGCAATCCTTTCAACATAAATACTTTCCCTGCTGCAACTCTAAAACTTCTTATTATTAAATTCACTAAAAATAAAGCTGTTACAACCATTTGACACAGTTATTAAGCCATAGCAGATGTTACTTGATAATATAAATGTCTAGATATTAAAAAAGTAGATTATTATAATGCTAGAGAATCCCTCTGAATTTTTTAATTGAACATGAACAGACAAATATAACAGCCAAGTGTTTAAGCAAATCTGTGCATTTCCATTTTTGGAAACCATTGCTTATATGTGAATGTTAAGAAAGACTGTAAAAGCCCTTTTTCTCAAGAGCATCAATATTTTCCTTTTTCTTCTAAATTAAATCTGTTTGAGAAACCTGTAGATGTTTCTTTTGCAGGTTCCCAAGAGCACAACTGCCAGATGCACTCTTGCATATACTTGACTAGTAAGAAGATGAAAAGAGCCTAGACCAAACCCATGCTTGTACTTGTAATCTTCAAATACAGGTTAAGTGGTATCATCTAAACAGGTAGACTACTCTGTTTCTACATACCTCTTTTTTACCATTAGGAAGGTAGTGAACACTAAGTTTTTTAAAAAACTAGCTCCCTCTAGCTTAGGTATAAATAAAATAGAAAATGAGTATCAAATAAGAAGCCACATACTCAGAGTCACTAAATTTAAGATAGTTCTGTAGGTCTCCTGCTATAAACGGACAAATCTTTATGGCATTTCAGCTTGCTGTCTTGCATTCTGATTTCATTTAGACTGGAAAAACATCCTTTTCTTAAATGATAAGACATCTCTGATGATACTGACAAGTATAAAAGTCTGATTAAGAATACCATTCCAAAAAAGTATGACTTTGAGTGGAATGAAAGTCACCAAACTAGGGAAAAAAAAAAAATCAGTGAAGGTGAAGCTCTCTTTCAGAAGATCAAATCTGCAATTGCCACATGATATGCCATATGGAGGTGTCTCAGTCTCCTTTGCTGGAGCCTCTACAGTGAGTTCATGGATCTCAAGGGATCCATGCACATCATGATGAAACTCACTCATTTTTAGTCCCTTCTTGCTGGCCAAGCAAGAAATGAGCAAATAAAAGTAAGCAAGAATGATTAACATCAATTCACAACAGTACAATGTATTAGAACACTATAGTAGAAGAGATGTTTTGTCATTCATGGTCAGGCATTTCCTGACACAACCTAGGCAGTAGTTTCTACTAGAAGAGTATACTTCTTCATTGTATAATGATTTTTTCCATTAAAGACAAAATGTTAAAGGAAACTACCTAGTCCCATCCCATTTTGGAAAAACTAAATTTGGATGGTATTCAGCCAGTGATTTTACTTGCCAGACACTTTACCCCATCTTCCTCTGCCCACAAAAAAGAATAAACTAAATCCATACAAGTAGTATGGGGACAGGAACTGCTGTGAGAAGGCAGAATCTAAGTATTTCCTGAAAGTTTTGCTTCCAAAAGGATACATACAGAAATACACCAATGAAACTAGAATAAACTTATTCAACTTAAAGTACAAGCTGACATCCCTGCTAAAGCTTGAGTCACTTCTGAACCAGAGACTGACAGAAATCCATATACTTCAGTCCTTTTCTGAATTGCAGAAGAGAATCCCCTCCCCACAATTTTCACTGCTGTGCATTGCTCTTTTTAAAACCCAACACAGTACTATCTCCTAAGTCTGAGTTGTTTCAACAGAAAAATGACAAAACCGTTGAAACCAAGAGGATTCAAAATGCAGGATTTGTGCAGCCAGATAACCTGGCTCCTCAGACGTGTGTCGCTGGAGAGGCACCCCTGGCTTGAGATAGAGCTGCATTCGTAAAGGCACCAGCTCACCATTAGCCCTAGCAAATGGATTGGTGTGGGGCTCACAGTCTTGGTTACTTTGCTCTACCTGGACACTGAGAGACCAATGTGGCATTCAGCCCTCATTCACACATGGGAAATTAAACTACATCTTTACAGCTGTGAGCAGGCACACATATGAGTCTTGAATCTACAAGTGGACCTGGGTATCCTATTCTTCAGTGCAAAGTCCACCCAGCTGGCAGAAGAACTGGGTGGCATGGCAGCCGTGCACAGCAGGATCCTGCAGTTTGGACTCATTTACTCACCAAAACAGAAAATCTCTGCCAGCAGCCAACTCAGAACAATTTCAGCATCACTTTGGAAAGTATTTAAGTGCACACACACACCAGAGGATTCAGAGCACATAAAAAACTAGGTTAAAATAATGTTAAATACCTAAATTGACCCCCTGATAGTAGTTACAGCTCTTCCATATGTCTGCCTTAGCTTATGCTTTTGTCTCTGAGACTTCAGGAGTCAAATAAAGAACATTATACTAATTATATACTATACCATGGAGTATTTACAGCAATTCCTGTTACTAAGAACAGCCTGAGGTAAAATGAGAGGGAAAAAGCTTTAATTCCTGCACTTTGAAGTAAATCATCCCTTAACATTAATTCAATAGAACTTGTATATTGTAAATACTGTCTGGGTCAAAAAGCCAATCTCATCTTTTTATATCCAATATCACGACATTTTAAGTCCACAGTAGAAATGGTAAAGAAAAAAATGCAATTTTTATGCCAAACAAGTTACCATTATTTTTCCTCATATATCAAACAGGTTAATCAATCACAAATGTAAAATCTACACAACATAATAAAAAATGTGCCATAAACTTATCAGCAGAAAACCAATTCTGTAAAGCCACAGTAGCTGGTGCTAAAAATTTACAAAGCCTTTTAGAGGAGTATTTGAGAAAAGGTTTGATTCTAAGTTTGAGCACAAGAACTCCATAGGGTAAAACTATGTTGCCTCACCTTGTTACTCACAATGGCTGGAAAGATACATACTGGTTCAACCAAAATTTTTTGATGTATTTGATCACAGGCAAAATCAAATCCTGGTATAAAACAGAATTCCCTTATTCCTTGCTATCATCTCAAAACATTTTACATTTTAAGAAAAATGCATTTTACAATGAGGCCCACATTTTTCTTTTTAAAAAATGAATGTGCTGCAGCTCTCTAGCAGTTTATAAGGATTATTTCACGAATCAATAATTTGATTCCATTCACATAGTGGGATGGGGTTTCCCAACAATACAGATTGGTGCTTGATGTGATTTACATGTGCCTTTCTGAAGCAGGCTGTTGCAGCAGTTCTCTTGTTAGATGGTAGAAATCAGCCAAGACACAGACTTGTTTACCACAGCATGGAAAGGGCCCTGGTTTATTCCTCTTTACAGCTCAGCCATCCTGACTCCAGCTATTCACTGACCCTGGCTGCAGCAAGCTCCAACTATAGGTTTCCCCTCGCAGTGCTGACTGCTGGTTATTTCCTGCTAAACTCTGACTGCACGTATTAGTTTGCAGACTCTGAATGCAGGCTTTTACCCAGCTAGACTGTGACTGCAGGTTCCAACAACAGGCTCTAACTGCAGACCCAGACTGACCTCACAGCAGTGATTCTCTCTCCCCAGGATCCTTCTGCTTCATGATCCTCTAGTTCCCTCTACTTCATAGTTCCTCATCCACCAGATCCATCTCACCAGCTAACCCACTCCCTTTTATCACACTTATATTTATTGGCTATAGCTGTGGCTCATCGGGGTGAGGCTGTATTGGGTAATTAACACAGCTGTTACTTATCAGGGACAAGGTCACCTGTATTTCCTGCTACATTAGGCATGTGGCTACGCTGGGCCCATGATTTCTACTGGCTTTCAATGGCATTGCAAAACAAAAGAGGAAATATGGTTAGTTGGATCAGCCTACTTCCAAGTAAGAGAATCCATGGCACAATGAAAAAATCCTTTGTATTTCTGGGTTTAATTGATTTCATTACGCTGAACAAAAAGTGTGCAAGATCCACTACCTCCCCTGCCTGTGGAAAGCACCTCCTTCTGTATTTATTTCTGTAATGTAGATTGCATCCTAGTATTTGGACACTCCAGGAGTATGCAAATGAATACAGGTGAAGCTGGCTGACTAACAGAAGCCATTTCTGCCAACTGTATTGCCTCTTCAAAGTTTTACTTACATTATTGCTTCTGTTTGGGTGACTACCCACTAATCTTAGTTAACAAACATGTTTTCAAGGTTGTGCTCTACAAGAATTTATCAGGTGCACTGCTTACAGTTTATCCCAGATTCAGCCATTTAAGGTGAATCCCATGATGAACGAAGATCAAAAGTGATCCTCTCAGGATACCATTTGGGTCTCTGATGTACAATTTTCAGCTTGTTCTGACTATGCTGGGGAATGAACCACCTTCAATACTGAAAAAACAATCACCTGGAGGATTAGACTGCAAAATGACATACTAATGCCTTCTTAATGGTGGGACTTAGAACAAAAAAATGAGCAAAACTCCTTTGCATCAAATATTGAAGAATTTCGCTGGCTGCAATGATGGCTGGCAGAAAAACACAGCAAATGTCAACTGCCACCTCAGATGTCCTGAGAGGTAGCAAAGCAGACTGCATGAAGCTCATGAAGCTTACCAACAGATACTTACATTTCAGCAGAGAAGGGAAAGAGTAACTGGTTATTTGAACCTTCATACACTTACCCTTTTATTTTTCCACAGCTACAGTTCTGAAAAACAGTAGTAGAAGTTGTCAGAATTGAGTTCTCTCAGTTAAATGAAAGGACTTTGCCTTTCAGACACAGGGAACAGCTGAATAAGAGTCCTACACTTTTTCTCAGTGACCTTTGACCTCTCCTCTCTGCAAGACAGGGTGGCACTGGGATCTGAGAGGAAGATACTTGTTCACTGTCTTGTTCCCTGATCAGGCTTACAAGTCCCTGTCAGTGGCTGCAACAGGTCTGCCAGGTGCAGAAGCCATTCTCATGGATCAAAGACCCACTAGAAATTAGATAAAGACCCCTGTCACTTCCCAAGTATCTAATCTGAAATCCACCACTGCTTTTTTAAAGGGCACTTGTTCAGGAAATTTACAGATTTGGACATTCTCCCATAAGTGGCCCTGTTTGGAGTTCTCTAAACATCACAAAAATGCCGAAGCAGCATAGCAAAATGCATAAACAGAATGTGGTTTTTGACAGGGTGATACTTAAGTCCACTTACCACATTAAAGTAATCATGGGCAGATGGCCAGAGTCCTCATGTGTGGAGCCAATGAGCGTATGCCAGACTATAAGGTGAGCTTGCACAGAAAGACTGTGCTCTTCTCAGCACAGTCCAGGCCCTAGGTGATTTCTCAGCACTACGAAGAGCTTCCATGGAGTAAGCCAGCACCTGTCAGTATATTCCTTCTTTCTATGCTGACAGAAAGAATCATGCTAAAGAGATTGCTTCAAGCAGATCAGGTTTATTTGCCAAAAGATTCTCAAGCTGCTGCATACCCACCACCCAGACTCAGGATTTTGTCTCAGCTCCAGCTCTTCGAATTCTAGTTTTCAACCCTACTTTCTGCCTCTATTTTCCATTCCTTGCTTCCTTCCCTGCCCCTCAGTACACACAAACACAGAATGCAACTGAGGACCCAAACCACGTCAGTATATACTGCATAAGCATGCACAGAGTTTTCCCAGGGATCTCTAGTCACAGCATAAAGAATAAAGAGACTGCTGTGGCTAAGTGCAATGCATAATAGACTATAAAAGTGTGGGTGCAGCTTTGGGATTGGCAAATTATTCCAGCAGCAGAGGCAAGAACCACTAAAACTCATCAGGGACCAAGTCATGTCATCTGGATTTCCAAAGCTTTTGAAAATGCATTTGAAAATGAACAACATAAAACGGCAGATACTCAATTTACAGATAACACAACAACTCTTTTTCCCTTAGTCATAAATTCCAGGATGATCAGATTCTGAATAGCACTCCCAGATACAAAAGTAAAATAGGGCAGATGATGAATATTTTATCGCTGAATTCTTGCTATCCATAATCATATTATTTTATTATCTTATGCTGTGCAGGAAAAAAGCATGGGAAATGAGGCTAGATTTGTGAATGATAATAGTAATTTGTCAAGCTGTTTGATACAAGAATGAAAATACAATAAACATGATTTTAAAACTTGAGATGGGAAGACTGGCTACTGATATGAAATGGGAAAATGTGGAAATGATTTAAGGGTATTAAAGAAATGTAAAAGAGACTGTGGTACATTAATTTATATAGCAGGAACAACAAAATAAAGTAAAAGAAACACTAGCAAAAGCTGTAACTATTAAGAAAAATGGCAACCATTTTGACAGTCCTGGGAAGGAAAGATGGAAAAACTGTCTCTCATTACACCTTTCCACTTAAGTTTCACCTTGACTCCAGAAAAGCTATTTTCTTAGTACATGGCTCTTGGATAATGTGTGAATGGGGAATACCTTCTGCTAGTGGTACTCAGACACATATATTCAAATCCCCTTTTCCAATCACATTTGCTAGAGTTCAAGTTTCCTTATGAATTAGCACATGAAAGGACATGTTTCAGTGTATTCAAGCCGAAAACTAATCACACACTGTAAAGAAGCATTTTTTAAAAGAAGAAGAAAATTAAAAATAAAACCTTTTGGAATTACAAAGACATGTCTGAAGAGACAATGCAGATGGAGCTTGGGACAGGTGCACAAAATCAATCACAGAAGCACAGAGGCTGGAAAGTACCCCTGGGAATCTCGATTCCAACCTCCGGCATAAAGCACGTCCAGCTGGAGCAGGTTACTCAGGGGCTTTGCCAGTTGGTTTGGGTGCCTGCAAGGATGGAGGTTCCCTGCAATAGAGCAGGGATAAAACCTGACTAGAGCCGCTGTTTATGTGACAAATAATGACCCAGGTGTCTCAGCCACTAGCAAAGAAATGGAAAACACAGATAAGGTAATTGTATTAACTCTGGCCATGGTGACCTGGCATTTCATTTGAAGGGTAGTAGTTCTGTTCCTAACTGCTCTGCCTGTACTTTAAAAACAAAGCAAAATCCATAGCAGCTGAGAGAAAAAAAAAAAAAAAAGGTGATACAGCTTGAATCTAATTGATTGAGAATGTCAATGCAACATGTTGTTTCTACTCTTCAAGAAAGTTATCCTCATTCCTGACCTACTTTTGAAAACTTCAAGCCTCTCCAGGCAGAACTTTACATCTCCACAGTTCATGAGAAATTATGGACCGCATCAGTAATGCTCTGAACATGAACTTTTAAATATTGGCTTTTCAAATAACAACCAAAGCATCAGATGAGGCCAAGTGTAAATATTGACCTACGAACAATGACTTAGACTGTCTGCATGACACTTTGCTGTTTAATGGGAACTAGTATCCAGCTGTCAGTTTGATTATTTTAGTTTTAATCCCTCATACCAAGATTACACATTGTGTACCCAGCCTTGGAAGTCAATTTCCTTTGTTTCTAACTCTAGTAGATGAAGGTTAAAGCAGGCCCTTCTTCGGAACTGAGTGAAAAACCCTTTGAAACAGTGGGAGCCTCAGACACCGGAAAGGTTTATAATTAATCAAGTTCTGAAAATTCGTGAAAAGGATACCAGAAATAGAGTACCCCTCCAGGCTCTCACATACCTTTCTCTTCTTAATTAAAGAAAGTATGAAAGCAGAACTGAGATCTAAAACACATTTCAGATATTTTTATCTGCTATGGAATCTCAGGAATCATGCATCAATTATCTCTAGAAAAGCTGTTTGGAAACTAGAGACTGGCCAGGTAAAATTAAAAGGAGTTTTATCCTTGGCTCGCAGATGATGCAGGAGCACCCTAGGATTCCATGATTCCCATGGCCTGTCATCCTGAATTTCAGTGAGAGTTGCACTTCAAAGCTTTTTTGGTTTCAAAACTCAGAAACAGAGGTCAGAATGACAATGTTTCCCTGTTCTTTTGATTTCTATATTAAAAGATTAACTGGACATTCACTGTACCAACATCCAATTCAGAAATAATGCATGGTCTCATGTGGCAAGAGCCAGGTCAATGCAGCCAGCCTCTGCATTTACCAGTCTAGAACCAGAACCAGAAACCTCACAGCAGCATTCAGAGCATACACCCAGAAGAGGTGCAAATGCATGAAGCATCATTTTGCATACAGTGAAAGGTCAGACATTCACATCATGGGAGATGCAGAACTTCATGCTTCTGAATACACATCCATAAACAATTGAAAGGAATTAAAAGCTTTTTTTTCACATTTCCCCTTTTCACCTCTTGCCTTTCCCAAGGTCTATAACTGTGTATCTATCTATCTATATATCAATATGTATTGAAGGAAGGAAATGGATCTGTTTGAATGAGTCCAGAAGAGGGTCATGAAAATGCTCATATTTGTTAGAATACTATGGGATAAAGCCCTGGAAGGAAGAGTGAGGCAAGAGAGCCGGTAAGATTCAAGGGTCACCTATTACAAGCTTAGGAATGATGGATCTTAATAAAGAGGAAGTCAGGAAAAAAATCCAGGAGGCCTGCATGGATAACAAGGAGTCTCTGAACAAACCAAAACACAGAAAGGAAGCCTGCAGGGGGTGGAAGCAAAAACAGGTAGCCTGGGAGGAACACAGAGGGGTTGTCTGAGCCCCTAGGCATCAGGCTAGGAAAGGTAGAGTCCTGAGATAGTTAAATCAGGACAGGGATATCAAAGGAAACAGGAAAAATTGTACATCGGTAGTGAAAGGAAGACTAGGGAAAATGTGGGCTCTCTTCAAAGGGGATCAGGACACCTGGTTACCCAGGATATGGAGAAAGCTGAAATATTCAATTACTTTTTCTGCCTCTGTCTTGACCAGCAAGTGCTCTAGCCACACTGCCCAGGTCACAGAATGGAAAGACAAGAAGTGGAAGAATGAGGAATGGACCACCTGTTCTCAAAGAACAGGTTTGAGACCATCCAAGGAATCTGAAGGTGACAAAGTCCATGTGATCTGATGAGATGCATCTGTAAGTCCTGAGGGAACTGGTGGATGAAGTGGCTAAGCCACTTTCCATTGTATTTGACAAGTCATGGCGTTCAGGTGAAGTTCCCACTGACTAGAATTCCCTCTTTTAAAAAAGGGAGGAAAGGAAGACCTGGGGAACTACACGTTGATTAGTCTCTCCTTGGTGCCCAGCCAGAACATGGAGCAATCATCCTGGAAATTATGCTAAGGCACATGTTAAGTGAGAAGGTGATTTCTGCCAGCCAACACAGTTTCACTAAGGGCAAACCATGTCTGACATATTTGGTGGCCTGTTATGATGACACTATAGCATTGGTGGATAAGGTAGGAGCAAGTGACATCAGCTACCTGGACTTGTGGAAAGCACTTGACACTGTCTTGCATGACACCCTTGCTCCTAAACTGAACAGGCATGGGTTTGACAGATGGACCACTCAGTGCATGAGTGGATGGATTGGCTGGATGATGACATGCAAAGAGCTGCCATCAATGGCTCGATGTCCAACTGGAGACCAGTGGCAGGAGGTGTTCCCCAGGGGCTGATATTGGGACTGACGCTGTTCAACATCTTTGTCAGTGACAGAGGCAGTGGAATTGATTGCAGCCCCAGCAAATTTGCCAATGTCACTAAGCTGTGCAGTGCAGCTGATGCACTGGAGTGAAGGGATGTCAGAGGGCCCTTGGCAGGCCTGAGAGGTGGACCTGTGTGAATATCATAAATCTCAACAATGCTAAGTAAAAGGTCTAGCACATGGGTCAGGGCAATCCCAAATGCAAATATAGGCTGGGTGGAGAATGAACTGATATCAGCCCTGGGGAGAAGGACTTGGATGTGTTGATTGATGAGAAGATCAAAATGACCCAGCAATGAGTGTGCTGGCAGCCCAGAGGGCCAACCATGTCCTGGAATTCATCCAAAGCAGCAGCATCCTCAAGCCAGCAGCTTTTTAAGGAGGTGATTCTTCCCCTCTGCTCTGCTCTCATGAGACCTCACCTGGAGTGCTGCACCCAGCTCTGGAGTACCCAACACAGGAAGGAAATGGATCTGTTTGAGTGAGTCCAGAAGAGGGTCATGAAAACGGAGTACCTCTCTTACAAAGACAGTCTGAGAGAACTGGGATTTTCAGCATGGAAAAGAGAAGGATCAGGGAAGGTCTTACAGCAGCCTCCCTGTACCTGAAAGGGGCCTACAAGAGAACTGGAGAGAGACTTTTTGCAAGGGTATATATTGACAGCGCAAAGGGAAATTCAAACAGAAAGGGAGAAGGTTTAGATTAGATATGAGGAAGATTTTTTTTAATGCGAGGGTGGTGAGGCACTGGAAAAGGTTGCCCAGAAGAGTTCCTTAATCCCTGCAAGTGTTCAAAGCCAGGCTGGATGGGCCTCTGAGTAATCTGGAAGGCATCTGGGCCCACAGCAGGGGGTTGGAACTAGACAATCTTTAAGGTCCCTTCCAACCAAAACTGTTCTATGATCCTGTGTTGAAATGCTGATCTCTAGCATCTCCTTTGTGCAAACGTGAGACATGAAGACCCTTCACTGCATTTATGTAAGTTGTTGCTGACATGAAAGAGAGGGCCAGACAGACCAAGCGTCACTAAAAGTGTCACTTCAGTGTGTTCAGGAACTAGTGAAGCTTACCTTATTGCCCTGTATTTTCTTGTGTATGTATGTTTGACCATCTTTAGGTATCCTCTATTTTCTGTAGGAGAGCTTCAGAGCTACTTCAGAACATCAGTCAAGGAATAAGAGCACCACAAATATTAGTTGTAGGTAATGTGTTTCATTAGACTTGTTATTCTGATAAAGCTTGTCTTGAGGGCAAAGCATTGCACATTTCCAGTGAAATACAGAGACCTAACTTTGCAATTTCACTGAGCGTAGTTACACTGTGTGATCAACCTTGCTCTGGCTGCTTTGGGTGCAGAGTTTCAAAAACAAATCAAATTTCCACTGAGGCACCTTAAATACAAATTAAAAAATGCATGAATTGATCTTTATGTCACTGAATGAAGCCTTATATTTTTAGCAGTTTTGGCAAACTAGATCAGGAAAGGAAGGTAGATATTTCAGATGATGTTCTTTAGATAGGAAAAAAGAAAAATATGACAAACTGAGTTAGATGTGAAATACCTGTCCAGCTGCATAAAATGCACATGCATCACAGCCCAGTGCATATGCCAAGGCTGAGTCATTTGACAGATGCAAACAGTATCAGCAAAAAATCCTTTTTTGTTAAACAAAGCCTTACCTTTCTGCTATGGATTTCCTTGGGAAATAAAAATCCTCTCCTGCGAGGTAGGCAGCTGCAGTTCCACCTCCAAAATAGGTTTTCCTCAAGAGGGGAGCAATCCTGTTGTTTACCAGTAATGCTCCTAAACCAGTTGGGAATCCAAAGATTTTATAGAATGAGATGGGGATAAAATCAGCTTGGTGAGCTCCCAGGTCTAATGGAGAACTGCTCACGTATGAGGCTGCATCTAGTAGAACAAACCACTTGCCTGGTATTTTGATGGGGCAGAGTTTTCCAGATTTTATGTCTTGTATCCATGAAAGGGGATATTTGGTACCAGAAAAATTGCTCTGAGCTGGGTAAGAGAATAGGTGAGGTGTTGTGCAGTTTTGTTCTTCAGCTGGTAACCTGTTTTTTGCTAGCAAAATTTCCTTTGGTTTTATGGGAACTGACAAGACATTCATTGAAGCAGTTATGCCCCTCATACCAACAACAGATGTGTGGCTGTCAGTTAGGTAACAAAATCGACTGCTGGGTTGCTTTGTGCCTTCAGGTATCCAAGGGAATGATTCTGCTACCAGTTTAAGTGCAGCTGTGCATCCAGATGTGAAAATGATGGTGTAATCCTCAGCAGTAGTGTGAAAGTGTTGCAGTATTCTGAAAAATGAAAAAAGAAAAATATCCATTTATCTTCTGATTTTTCTCTTTTATTGCTGTGTGATATATTTTAGTTTTCCTCGCCAAAATTCTACTGTGACATCAGATATTAATAAAAGTAGACAAATTTTGCCAAACAGTACAGTAAACTTTAACAAGGGAATCTGAATCCTTTTGTCCACAAGAGACCCTTTTCAGTGTTGAAATGAACTGTGTTGTTAAGAAGCCAATTTCCCTGGCTCCAAATAGAGTGGCCAGTCTGGTTCCTCAGTGAGACCAGAATCAAGCCTGCATATAATTAAAATTACACTGCCTTTCAGAGAGGCCAGTTTTGTTTGCAAACTATGAGGGTTTTCAGTTCACAAAATATTTAGAGCTGATAGAATATGTTTCAGTTAAGATAATCTACTTAAATAGTGGGCATCCAAATTAAGGGTCACAGTATTCAACAGGGAAACCTTAGCAAGCAGCTTTGCTCCTTGCTTGTTATTAACAATAGAAACAGAAGGCAGCAAGAAGCAACACACATTTCCATGAGCCTTATGCACATAAGGCTGTAATCTCTGTACTCCACAAAGGTAGCCCAAGCCAGAAGAAAGCTAATGTTTTCCAATGAGCCAGACTTTGAAAAGCAAACTGGTCTCTGGAGGCATGTCTATGCAACACATTCTTTGATGTCTTGACAGCACCTTGTTGGCTCTAAACTATCTTTCGTGAACACCATCTAACACAGCTTGTGGTACCCACACTAGGTTGTGCAACTACTACAGTTTCGCAGTGTACAAGATGATTCTCTTCAGAGACTGAGGAATAGCTTCAATTCAGTCACCTTTCTTACCTTTTACACCTTCAACTTTCTCTGAATTAACTTTATAAAACTCCTACTAATATAAACAGAAAATGTAACAAACGTCTGAGAGACATCAGCTTCAGTGAATGGAGCACAGCAACAAAAATTGAACCAGAGCATACATGTTACTGCTAAGAAATGCTCTCCAAGCAGCTGGCATTCTGATCTGTGGAATTCCAAGATACAGATCAGCATTTAGAGTCTATGAACTCTTGTTTCCAATGTGTATCATTAGAAGTTTGCATGTTTTATACAACAGAATATTCCCTTGCTAGAAGAGGCAGAAAATGAAGATAGAGGCGCATTTAAATATAAGTTGCAAAAAAGATTGTGATAAATTCAAGTTCAAAATCCTGAAACATAGGACAGAGATGAAATTCCTTGAAATGTTATTCATCCAGTCTGAAACATAAATGCTACAGGCAAAGGGTTTTAGAGCTGGGTGGTGGGTGCAGCAGTCAAATATTAAACACTGGAAAAGAAACAATTGCAATGGCTTTGATGATTTGCACAAAAAAAAAATACCCTAAAAAGGCCCACTGAAATGATACTATGAATACTTTTCTCAGTTGAAGAAAACTCCTATGGTACTGGGAAGTACAGGATGCAACAGATGGATCCAGAGGCCCAAATGAGCCTTGACTTTCTTCAGAACTTAAATTTTTGAAAACTGATGCAAATCGTAGGTATTTTATGTCTTCTGGAAATGAAGAAAGAACTGCAACTCTTATGATGAAGCAGGTCATGGATTTAAGCTTTAAATACTGCAAGAAACCATTTGAAAGAATTCTTAAGAATCTTTCTGAAACAGACTTGCTAGGGGATAGTTGCTGCAAGCATTCACAGCTCCAGACATAATTTTTAAAGACCGTCTTCACAGAACCCAAACTTTTCTATTAGAGTTTAGAAAACCTGTTAGGGCTCAAGACAGGAACAATTACAGACATTTTAGTATCAGGTATTGAGCTGACAGCCTGCCTCATCCATCGCTGTGACCTGCTCTCACTGGTCACTGAACAACTCCTCTTTCCCCTTGCACAGAGCCATGCAGCCTTTCCCACCACCCCCTGCTTTGCAGCCTGGAGCACATGTATGTGTCATATAGGACACTTGGGAGAAAGAACCTGAAACCCTTAACTCAGATGGCTCCAGGGTTAACACTCAGAACCATGCCCTGAATGTCAGAACCATACCCTGAATGTCAGTCCTGATATCATTCTACCTTTATTCTTCTTTCCTTGCATTTACCTAGATACAGAAAAGGTGGAAAGCGGAAAAAGCAAGAGTCCTAATTTCATATTCAGGGATGGAAAAGGAAAGCATTATACTTCTGTTTCTAGGGGAAAGGAATGGTGAAAAGTGGATTAGAAAGGAGGCTGGGTCTTTGTGGTTATGGGCATATTTTTTTATATGTTTTATCTGATGCGGCTTATTTTTGTATGCTCTACAGTCATATAGGATAGATTTTAGAATCATCACACTGATACAAACAAAATTGCAAAAAGGTTGTGCAATTCCAAGAAAAAATCAATAACAACAACAACAAAGTATCCAAAGTGGTCTATTTTTTATCTCTGTGAGCTGTAGGACAAGTTATGTATTCACATGTATGTGTACACACAGAATACATTTTGAGCTAAAAAGCTCGGTGTTAGAAGCAAATTCTTAATATATAACATCTTTTCATAAGAGTGAGCTAACAAGAGCAACAACAAAAAGCAAGCTGAAGGCTGTTCTCAAGTTTGCTCCTCTTTTACTCTGTAATTTCTCTGGTTTTCCTCCCCTCTCAGCCTCTTTGTGCCACACAGGATCAGTGCAAGATGAGATACACTGTGTAAAAAGCGAAATTTTGCATAAGAATAGCACCTGGAGTTCTCCATTGGAATTGTACTTGCTTACCACAGTATTTAATTTGACCAAAAGACACTGTTAAATGACTAAAGCTGGAATGCAAACATGGTGGAATGGGATTTAATAATGGGATGCTCTCATCCAACCATGAATATCACAGCCAGTGAGTACTTTTACTAAACATTTTCAGAATTCTACAAAACAATAAATACTACTTTGGACTGTTTAGGCTCACAAATAGTGACAGCTCTATGTTTAATTCATAAATGAGTGAGACAAAGCTCATTGGTATTTTAACTATATTTAGTTTTAATTCAGAAATAGCAGAACAGTTCTGAATAAATTCTCTTACACAACACTGACTCTATTCAGTCCAGTACCAGAAATTGGCTTTCACATGAAAAAAATCAAGCTTTAGGGTTAATTTTCAGAAGTCTCCAAATAAATTAGAGGCTTTTGTTTTTAAAGTTGTTTAAGTTCCTAGAGCTAGAGAAACAACCAACTTATATTTCTAATTTACTTCAGAAATAAATTCTTTTGTGAGTCAAATTAGCTACCTATTGCATTTTGAGTCTCCAAATGCCTTACGAAATTGCTATGACTCCAGTACTTGCAAAAGAGGTGTAATTTCTAAGGTCAGACTCACATTTTGATTGAACTATTTCTAACCTTGAAAAGGAAAATAAATAAATAAAGCAACAGCAACAGAGTTCAAGGCATTTTCTTCTCTAGAATGACTTCTGACATGAAGACCAGAAAAGCTGCAAGTACCTCAGAATAAGGTTTATGATAGAATACCACAAACTCCTGAACTACAGCAACAATGCCATGAAAAAATCAGAGTACTCAGGGATAGAAAATTGCAATACATCTCAATGACTTCTGCAGCCCACAGCCCTACATCCTGTTTCAACATGGACATTCCGAAGCTCTTGCTATTACACACAAAATTCCTAACGCTGTCTGTCTTTGTGCAAGACATACCCCATTACAGTGAAATGCAGTACACCTTTATTACACTCCAGGAAGATTTATAGCCATATATAAGGTCGCCATTGGCAGCAGGACTGAAGACTTGCAGTAGAAAACTGATAACTTGATCTACTACAGCTGACAGCTGCAAAGAGCAGTAGCATTTCATAGAATTACGAATTCCCACTTTTCAAAGGACTCTTTGGAAGAAATGACTCAGAGGGTAATTATTTCATTAAACATATGGATACCACTGTGCCATCACTTGCAAGATGGCAGCAAGGCTGAGGAACCAGTCCCTTGCTGTCAGGCTGGCAAGGTGAGGGAGGAAGCTGCAAGCTCCATCTTTGCAGGACACTGAAGGCCCACCACGAGCGGCCACCTCTTCTCCTTGTCCTCTCAATGCCCCCAGGAGCACAGACTGTGACATAGATCATGCAGCCTGTCCAGAGAGAAGGCACTGAAAATGCCCTCACTCCACCACACTTCCTTGTGCATGTTTGTACTCTGACACCTCTCTGTTAACTGGTATTTAATCATTTTTAAAAGTTGCCAGGAGACTTTTGTATCTTTGTGACAACAGGTGAGCCAAAATGCCTTTCCACTTCAAAGTATACACTGGCAAAGAAAGTCAGTTTTCAAACCAACCAAGCCTGCTGTCTCATTTATGCACTTAATACACCCAAAATTAGTAATGAGTTTTATACTTAAAGATTTATCTAATTAAGTCATATATTTAGAGGGAATAGTTATATTATCTAAGTTATCCAATCCAAAAGCCTGAACTAATAGTTTAATTACAACTATCACTCTGCAGTGCCACTGGCAGCTCTGCAGAAGGTAAAGGATACTATTTATTCAGCTACCTAAGGGACACTGTGACACCCAAAGTTAGATAAGAGAGATGTTCTCCAAAGCTGCTGCCAGGCTGCCCTTCCCTCATTCAAGAAACCCCATGTTCCTCCTTTCCATCAGCTCTTCGCACCACTCAGCAGAAGATCAGTAGCAAACAAATTTACTCCTATACTACATCATTTCCATTACAGCCTCCCAAAATTCAGCTGATTGACATGACTTTTCTTCCATGCTGCTAGGCTTAAAATACTTCTAAAATATGTTTTACATCAATTTTTCTCTATTCAAATCTACCTTTTGAAAGCAGCTGTAAAAAGCTGAAAAGCAACTAATATTGCTAGGTTTTCTTCCCTCCATACTTGAATTTCAATTGGTGCAAACATTTCTATCTCTAGTTGGCAAGATCAAAATATGGTCAAGGAACTTCTAGTTTATATGCTTTATATTTGTATTGACAATTTTATTTAGATTGTATGAATTTTCATAAATATCATGAGTACAATGATTCTCTAGTCAGTAGCTGATCTATATAAAAAAACCCTTATAAAAATTTAAGTATGGCCATTGTTAGGTTACAGGAGATTCAAATTCGAAGACAGAAGCATAGTAACCTATTCAAGTTTAGGTGGCACTTCATAAAGAAAGCTTTTCGGCTGCATATTTACATCTAAAATTTTTTATTATTATTATTTTAGTATTTTTTCAGTGTCATGCTACCCAGATTCACAAATCCAGTTCAGATTTGTATTGAGAGATGCTTACCTTGGGCCTTAGAAATATCACATTGTTTTTGGCTTTATGGAAACTCTGAAAAGATGTAACATACTGTTGTTTAATGAACAGGTTTTGGAAGAATAAAATTAAAAAATTACTTCAGAGTCAGAAAATATTTTATTTTTGTTCAATTCTGTTTAAATGTATCTTTTTTAAAATTTTAAATTCTGTAACTGGCATTTTAATCCTTTCTGCACAGAAGTGCAAGTCAAAGTAGAGACAGTGGCTGAATCTACATTTCTGGGTAACAGTGTTTCAACATTCCCCATTGATTAATCAAGAGTCAGGTCCAGCTATCCAAGCAGCCAATGGAAAAAATCCCACCAACTTTACTGAGAGCTCCTAAGG
The DNA here is from genome assembly GCA_013397315.1 of Donacobius atricapilla. Lineage (NCBI taxonomy): Eukaryota > Metazoa > Chordata > Aves > Passeriformes > Mimidae > Donacobius > Donacobius atricapilla. The sequence continues at coordinate 404,798 of WBMY01004607.1, forward strand.
TCTTGTAAACTGCTGTGGCTGTTACAGAGCAGGGCCCACCCCTGCTTTCAGGCTTAACTTCATGTGCATCAGCAGTTCTGTATGTGTTTTCTCTCTACTTATACAGAGAAAAAAGGAAAAGAAGATGTGGCTATCCTCATTCAAGCCAGCACAGAAGGACACCATAGAAAAGGATATACTTCTTAACATACAGCCCAAATTTTCTTTAATTTCTGTTGATGACGGAAGTGACAGATTACATCTATATCCATGAAGGGAATGTTCCAGTTTACAAATTAAAAAGACAGGCTTTCTGGATATGAAATATTTTATATCTTATTTCATAAAGGCAAAGTCTATTCAATCCAGTATGTCACAGCAGTGAGTTATATTCTCATTGTCAATTCCCAATTCAAATGAAAGAAAACTAAAACCTATAAATGCTTTAAAGAATAAAATATATTCAAGCAAGAAAAAATTTACCTAACCTGTCTCCCTTCAGCAAAACATAACTTAATGAAAAACCTTGTAAAGGTTTAGGGTTTATTTTTTGGTTGGTTTGTTTATTTTTTTTCTTAATGCAATGTTTTCATGAGAGATATATACCATCTCATCTGCAACCTGGGCAGCCAATCCAGCGGAGATCTGCCAAATTGGAGGATTTGTCTATGGATTAATACAAGGATGAGAAAGAGCAGTGGGATAAATAATCTTTTACAGTTCTCTCTCACAGTTTCTTCAGTCAGTCCCCTTTTCTATTTCTGTTTCCTTTATCATACTGACAATGCACAAATCTAAATTTTTCAGAGCACACGCTAACTGTGAAATAGCTGCACACTGCCTTGTTTATCCTCAGTAGTTACATACACATAAACTTCTTTTCTGACCATTTCACTGGAAAGGCACTCATTCTGAACCCAGTTTCTTTCCATTACTGCTTGAAAAAGAGTGATTACACATTGACATGACAGCTGTTTATTTGCTCCCTGGAGACAAAATAAATTATTAGACGGAATGCACCTCATAAGTTCCACTTGGCATGGGCAGGTGATGAAAAAATCCCCCCTTCTACTGGAAAGCATTACTTTCCTTAGGCATTCACACTCAGCCATCTGAATTGAAGCATTATAATCCCTTACACTTATTCACCTGTCCAGTTCACTGGAGACACACTGTGGAAATACCCGTTTGCTTACAGAGGGTCACGGTGAGTCCTCACGTAACAAATCCCCTCTCCAGCTCCACCAAGCTGGCAGCTCAGCAGAATGCCTGGAGTTTCCCTTGCACCACAGCTTTAGAAGAGCAGGGGCTCTTTAATGGCCACAAAACAACTTCCTGCAGGAAAAGATGCTTTGATGAACAAAGCCTATGAGAAGCATACACCCTGACTGAGAGGTGTTGACCCTCATTACTCATTTCAAAGTGAACATCCAGAAGGCGTTCAGTGTCACACCTGGCACACTGGCAGATACAAATAAAGGTGGCATTATGGCTCTGCATGTAATCAAAAGAGCAAAACAGTCAGAAGGACTCTAAAAATCCACAAAATCCAATGCTGCAAATGACCTGTTGGTACAATTTGTTCTAACACACAACTATAACTCCTCTCACTGACAGTAGCCTCTAATGCCTGTAACTTTCTAAATGTGGCAGAAACCCCTGGGTAACTGTTTTCTTTGAAATTAACTGATATTTTTCTGTGTAGAGAGGGAAGATCAATAGCTACATGATTTTAAAACCGCTTTGTGGATATTTTTTCTGAGTAGGATCAGCCAGATCTGTTACTTCAGTACTTGAACAAGTGCCAAAGATTTGTAAAAACACCCACGAAAACTTAGTATTTTCATTAATTACAACACAAATGTCTCTGAAAATTTATATCATAGGTTCTAGAAGGAAAATTCACCACTTAGTATTCAAGCAACCAGGAAAGAAATGTAAAAAATAACCCATATTTTAGGCAACCGTTTAAGGAGGACTAGCCATAAACATCAAGCAGGTCATGAAAGAAACATTTCAAACTGTATTTGCAGAAATTAATTGCAAGATTGAAAAACTACAAATTAAAATGAATCAGTTTTTAAATCATTCATGTCTTAGAATTCAAGTTATTTCTGCTGCAAATTTTAGGAGGAAGCAAAGTTAAAAACAAACATAGGAAGGTTTTATGCATGGATTAGCATATCACCTCAGCTGGCGTCTAGGCAACTCCAGCACAAGATGTTTTCAATGTAGTATTTTCCTCATAAGTTACACCACACACCTAAAGTCACTGTATTTTCCTCTTACCTAGTACACCATATACAGCCATGCTCATCCAGCTTAACCTCAGCATCTTTGCAGGGCAAACATCTCTCTTCCCAATCTTACTTAGTAAGTTCTGATCTCTGACCTTTCCACATGTTCCGAGCTCCTGCTAGGAGACTCAGTGTTGCAGTGTTGAATTAATGCTGCTAATGCCAGCAAGCAACACTGCCATGAGGCCTGCCTACATGCAACAGAGATATTTGCTGGTAACTGGTCAGAAGTTACTACACATTTTCTTTTCTGATTCTCAGAAACTGGAGCATAACACTTGGCTATTTTCAGCAGCATAACAAATATAAATTTGTAAAGGTTGTTTCAAAAAAATTAAATCCCACTTAGGTGTTCTGATGGTTCCACACTCTCAAGTTTTTACAGTGGCTAACCTTTTAAGTAATGTCAGATGAGAAATTAAACATTCTTTAGGGTGCTAAGAAAACTTTATAAGCTATCTTCTTTTTTTTCCTTAAATAACATACCATGGCTTCCAATCTTTTTCAAACATTATTGTTTGTTTAACTTTTATTTAGTAGAATTTGTTTCCAGATGAGATTTGGCCTTTAAACTGTGTACTTCTGTGATCTCTTCCGCTATGGTGGTTTGTTTTATCTTTTGTAGTAGTTTTGTAGCCATTTAAAAAACTAAAGCAACTTTTTTCCTGAAACAGTGTGTCACATACTCCAGAAACTCTGACCCTGGCCAATCTCTTTTCCCTGTAGGCGATAGAGAATGGACATGTGACAAGGAGTCCATGACCTGCTTACAAAATGGATTGCTATCAAGTAAGCTTGACTTACTTGCACATTGCCTGATATTCTAGACTGTAAGGCATGAGTAACAAAGCATAGCTGCTAAAGCATAACCCAGCAACTCTCACACTCTCCAGCAACAGTTAGGCTTACTCTGTGGCGTGTGAGTCAAGCACAGACATGCTCACTGAGTCTGCCATTACTTATTAGTCTTTTTAGGGTGGTTGCCTGGGACAAAAGAAGGTTTGAACAGCAGGAGAAGAGCAGTTGTGTAGACCAGCCTGTGCAAATCACATGTACCAGGGTTTCTCTACACCTGCTCCAAGCAAGTCCATCTCTGAGCCATCCTGAGTGCAAGGGATCTAAGCACAACAGTTGTGACAAGATGTGTGGGTCCCAAACACTCCCATATGGCTAGCAATCTTCTTCCAACACCTTCCTTTGGAATGTTGAGGCGTCAATCCCTCTGACTTGTGGTTATCAGAAACTGGATATGCTGAGTCTGAAGCCTATGAAGGATATAGCTGCCAAACTCGCTGGTAGGATGAGCCACTTGGAAGATATCTTCCCTATGGTGAGATCTATCTGATGATTTCTCCAATTCCTGCCCTGAAACAAGGCCTCGATCCTAATCGAGAAACATATCAACTACAAATAAAGTATGATCACATCAGTGATCACACGTGCATTGCCAATTCTTTAATATGTTTCTCTGAAGTAATTGCAAAACACAAGGTGAAAGGAAACAAAGACAAAATGCTTTCATGTCAAAATGAGTCAACTACATAAAATGTACCCATAGTGGTGATAAAGCACTCTGATTCCAAATATCCAGAAGTTCAGAAACTGCTTCCAGTATAACCTCTTGGAACCACCTCTACAAAGTATTGTCACAGTATGACTGATGGTCTGACTACAAATAATCATCAGACCCCCTGCCAGAGCTTTCTTGCTCAAAAAGAAAAAAAGATGAAGAAAGGATAATTTTTTGCAATTCATAAAAGGCCCATACAGTGAGTTCACAATCACCTGAGAAATACTTAGGCCCAGAACTTTGGAGGTACTCAGGTGCTTAAGAGGGAATGACATGATTTTGTGAATCTGGGTCTCAGTTACTATGGTGACAGGGAGTACGGTAAATGCTGACACATATTTCATCAAGGGTAGCTTTTCAAGTACTGTGCTTTTGTCTGGAAATTACTTTAGATCAATATGCTAATCTGAAACCATCCCAGTCTGCTTTCAAAATCCAGAGGACTTACATAAATCTCTTTGTGTATTTCAACAGCATTTTACTTTACATGGCATATCCCAGAAAATCAGACAAATCCTCAACAGCAGACAAATCCTCAACTGTACTCCACCTTGTTGTGGGGGAAAAGCCACAAAAGTGAAGCCTGGAAGACAGCTGGCCACCATTCATTTGCCATTTGTTTTTCATGTGATGTGATGTCCCACTTCAACAGTGTAGCTCTGATTCTGCTTCCTAGGAAGAGTATTGAAGCATTTTACATAAAGCTGCAAAAACTTCCTTAAGGGCAGTGACAATAATATGAAGAGCACAGCCAGGAAGTCTTGGCACATGAACTCCTGAAACCTGCAAGGTTTACCAAACCATACTTTGGAGAGTGGACTATCTAATCACCTGTGAGTTAGAAATAACACAGTATCATAAATTCTTAGTGGAACCATCTTGGTGACCATAATTACAAACGTACTCAAGAGTGAAAGACATTTCTGATTGCTTGTTGAGCTGACCAAAGGATTCTTGTGCCCTTGCTGCATGCTGTTCCCACTGAACCACATTCTTGTGTTGTCTCAGACAGCCCCAAGATTTCCCAGAAAATATGAATGGATGTTTTTTCGTATGGGAAATATAATTTCTGCCTGTCAAGGCTCTCTTCATTCACCTTAAGTCCTGACAATTGAGCTTCCTTCCAGTGCTCCTGGCAGTTGACAGAGAAACTGTTTGACACATGATGGATGCAACAAGGCATAAATGGCTGTTGAGGGATAGCCTTAAAACAAAGCTGATGGCAATCTACAACATCAGGGAAAAAGGAACAATAAAAGTATTTTAAGGAGCTCACAAGTGACATTTTTAGAATCATAAAATGAAAGCAGCTTACAGGAAACTTAAAACCCATAGGATCATAAAACCTAGATATAAAAGCCATTGCTTTATTAATTGGAGAGAAAATATGAATAAAACTGAGGAACCAGATGCTGCATATGTGAGAGAGAGCTAAGGGAAGTATTTTGTGACTTGCTGCAATCCTTCCTATGTTTTCTGAGGATCATTCTGTTCAAACCAAAATGGCCATGACAATTATAAACTGAAACTAATGCTCTCTAAAGTGTGCCATTAGCCAATCCTGATATAAATTAAAGACAGTACTGATTAGAAAATTCATGCCAGAAGATGCATATGAAATAATCCATCCTTTTTGAAAACCTCAAGAAATAAAAAGTTACTAAAACCAAGTACTAACGGTCACAATTCCATATAATCCTTCTACATTTCAATCTCATCTTGTAGAGCTTCTAAGCAGAAAATCTAAGTCAAAAAATGTAGTGGGTACCCTGAAATTCTCTTTTTTGTCACTATCTAGCCTCTAGGAGGTAGAAACCTGACCCAGGAGGCCAGGAAATCCAGATGTGAGATGGTCGATTCGAATATGGAAATACACACCCCATGTTGCCTATATTCTGGGAAACATTCTAAAAGCGAATTCATCACTGCAACCTCAGTAGTGCCAATTACAACAAGGAATAATACTTAGGAAACTATTTATGGCACTCCAAGTGTGCTGCCCTACATAGCAAAGCCACAAAAAAGAAAAATCAAACAGGTCAAGGAAAGATTCCCAAAATGAGCAGAGGACTACTCATGTGCATAGGATATCACCATGCACAAGATGACACACCATGCTCAGCTAGAACAAAATACTCAGCATCTTGTGGGAAAAGAGCCACAGATCACACCTTCAAAACAATGATTAAGTTGATTTTTTAAGTTCAAGTTTCTTCATAGAACAAAAGCAGAAAAAACTCAACAAGGATGGAAAAACCTCAGCATGTTTGACTTCTTTTAAGTGCTGTATTAAATGGAATGATTAACAGTTTAGAACATTTGCAAAAATTTCTGTTCCCTATTCCCAGTATAGTGGTATCAGTGATCTTAAAAAAAACCCCAAAGTAAAGTAACACATTGCAGCTGACAACTGAAATCTGCACTGCAGCCTTTCACCACTTGAGCTGACACCATGTGTTGAGCTAGAAAAGCAGGAATACCCGCTCTTCTTGATACATGCAGATAAACTGAAATTGGCTTATTCAAACTTGGATAATTTCACAGTATTGTCCATGTTTATGCATTGACAAGAGATTTGTTCCTCACTTCATGATTTCCCAGTTTTGTTGTTGTTCAGGGAAGGGGTTAATTATTCTTTTTGTTTTCATTGGTAAATGTGTGATCATTTTAGCAGAATTAATGGTTGTGACAACACTGATGCAATTCCTGTCAATGTATACATGTGTAGGGCCATGTGTGTTGTTACATGCTCACAGTTGCATAAAAGGAAGCCCTCTACCCTTGATTACGTTTCAAGGTAAAGTACGGTCTAGAATTATTGCTACTGAGGTCCAAAAGTTCTAAAAGTGTATTCAAGTAAAAAAAAAAAATGTCTGGGTACATTCATGTATTATCTTATATAGTGATGAAACCCTTTTGGGAAAAATGTAATTAAGTGAATAAATGTTTCACTAGACAAATTTAACCTATGACCCTCTTGCATTAGGGAATATAGGCATTCTATAAATTCACCAAAATTGGAAATCTTTGTCAATGGCTGGAAAAAAATACATTCCACAACGACTAGAAATTGCAACAGCCACTGTGTTACCCTGCAGCACCACATTACAATAGGTTAGTTCTTGTGAAAGTGATCTCTTCTCAAGTACAAATGAGAGGGGATGTGAGCAGTAAGATCTGATCAGAGTTTTAGAGATCTATGAAAGCTGTTCTGCACAGTTCTCAGCTCAAATTCCAACAGGATCAAGGCACATTTCATTTGCATGAAGCAGAACAGAATTCCAAGTTCTTTATTAAATTTTTTCAGTTAAAATCTACTCTCTTTCTGGTCTGTACTTTTAAACTCTCCCTGTCATAATTTCAATACCATTTTAGAAGATTTGTCACACCTTTGATGCTTTGATATTAGTTTTGGTAACATCTAATATCATGAGAAGCAGAATGAAAAGTGAACATATTTGATGAATATTTATTCAAAGTTCTAAGAACACTCATGGTGTGTATGTCTGTGCCCTTTGTGCATTGCTTTCTGCAAACATTCCAGCAATTGCACAGCAAGTAAAAATGATTACAGAATGTTCTAGGAAGGTAAATACTGAACTTGTAATTGTACACTAGAAATCTGATTCTAAGAGCTATGCTCTAAAGGCCAAAGGCAGAAGCTTTACACATGCTGTATCTCATTCAAAGTTTAAGATTTTGAATTACAAGACCTCAAAATTAATTTCTGGCAAGCATTCCTTTCAACAAGGTTGTCAGCAAACTATGTGGAGAATAACAAACCATGCTGAAGAACAGTCCTATTTTTATGGACAATTTCCAGAATAAGTTATATGAAATTCCCAACAGAGAATAAATAATTATGTTCTTTGTCCAGCTCATGGTCATCAGCTCACTAGGAATTTGTCCCGAAATAGAATCAAAAGGCAACCTTTTTTCAGAAGCCATATATAAAGACAATTAAATCCTAGAAGGATGAGTGAAAGTCCATTGTACTGCAGTATATATTTTTAGCTATTACACTTCAGATTTCATTAAGTGTTTGTGCAATGTGACAGAGCAGCAGGAGTTAAGTTCTCTGGTGTATCATTTCATATTTTTTAATCATCTGTCTAGACCATCTGGCTGCAACTCAAAACTGCATGTCCCTAAAACAAAGGTAGATGCCATGAATTGTCAAGAGATGCCATCAGAGTAAGTTACCTATGAGTATTAGCAGAAGTTAGAAACAGTAAGTGGTCTGCTATAAAAAGCAGAGGGGCTCATTCCAAATGTACTTTGCTTGTGATTCAAAGACAATTAAATGTGAAGGGTACAAGATACTTTATGTGTTGCTGCTTATTCACATTATAGTTCTAATGGGCACTTTCTTATGATGCATAATTTTTCAACAAAGAAAAGGGCAAGAATTGCACAGATATTTTTAAACTTACAGTTTGATTGTTTTGAAACTCTGACATTCCTCTATGTACCAGTATCTTGATAAAAATAAAGGTATAGTTACAGCCTATTGCACAAAACCTTCAAGAAACAAATTTGACCAAATTATTAGGTAAAACCTTGCTCTGTTAAGATTGGGCAGCTATCAATCAGGCTTTGATTCAAGATGTGCAGATGTTGTCTGCTATGCCAGTGCTCATTACACTATGTTTGACACTGCATGTATTGCTACATATTTGTACAGGCTGGGTCGATGGGCTGGGGACAATGGTATGAGGTTCAGCAAAGTGAAGTGCCAGATCCTGCACTTCAGTCACCAAAACCCCCTGCAGTGCTACAGGCTGAGGACAGAATGGCTGGAAAACTGCCCAGAGGAAAAGAATTTGAGGGTGCTGGTTAACAGTGGCTGAACATGCGCCAGCATGTGCCCAGGCGGCCAAGATAGCTAGTGGCACCCTGGCCTGTATCACAGTTAGCATGGCCAGTAAGAAAAGGGCAGTGATTGTCCCCTGTACGCAGCACTGGTGAGGTCAGACCTCAAGTCCTGTGTCCAGTTCTGGGGCAAAGACATGGAAGTGCTGGAACATGTCCAGAGAAGGGCAAAGCTCTAGAGGGTAAATCACATGAAGAGTGGCTGAGGCAGCTGGGGTTGTTTAGCCTGGAGAGAAGGAAGCTCAGGGGTCACCTTGCAGCTCTCAACAACCACCAGAAAGGAGGTTGTAGTCAGGTCAGTCTCTTCTCCCAGGCAACCAGCAACAGGATAAAAGGAAATAGCCTCAAGCTGTGCCAGGGAGGTTCTGGCTGGACATCAGGAAGAATTTCTTCACTGAAAGATGCTTAAGATCGGAACAGGCTGCCCAGGGAAATGGTGGAGTCAGCAACCCTGAAACTGTTCAAGAAATGACTGGATACGCAACTCAGTGCTATGGTTCAGCTGACAAGGTGTTTTTCAGTCAAAGGTTGGACCTGATGATCTTGGAGGCCTCTTCCACCCTTAATGCTTCTGTGATTCTGTATGTCTGTATGGCTCAGAGAAGCTTTGGCCACTTTAGTTCTGGTGCTCAACTCCTGCTACTTATTAGAGAGCTGATATCAAGCTCACCAGCAAAGTGTTAGAGCTGGGCATCAGCACTCAGTGATTCATTCACCTGTCTTGCCATTTTGTTTAGAGCACTGTCCCTATAGAAATATACATTCTGGTTGGGTTCCTACAGTTAGAGGCAGGAAGCTAAGAGCCCAAAATTTCCTATTCTAAAAGATCCTAGCTTTGTTTTTGTTCATCTTGTCTTTCCCACTAGATAAAATCAATAGTTACCTTTACAGTAAAACAGCCGAAACCATAAAGAGTGGGATTCACCTGGTGGATAGTCCTTTTCCAAGGTGTTGCACTTCCCAGGGAGCTCCTGAGGTTAAAAAGGTGTTTCTGCTCACTATCATGAACTGGGCAATTTCTGTACTCTACTGAGACCTCCCTCTCCACCAGTTACTCCTGCTGAAACAACCATTACCATTGCTAGTGTACTCACTGCACATTTTGGCTAGAGGTCTGGCTGTATCAAGTGTCACATTGCTTGTAGTAATCCAGAAACAAGTTTATTACAGAACAATAAAACAAGTTCATTACAGAAGAATATGAAAGATATAAAGCCCTGTTGGTATTTATTGACTCTTTATTGACTCTTGAGTTACTGCTTCATATATGTAGGGTGCAGTGCCACTGATACACCACCTTTGTACCATATTAAGAACTGCACGGAGATCTTAGAACACACTTCTGAAGGCAAAACACCCACAATGGTTGGCAATAAAGCAGATTCTGCTGCAGGATGTCAGTATTTGTCTGACAGATGTTGGGCAGGTTCTCCAATTCCCTGCATAGAGCTACTGATTGATTTGTTTCTTTTCTTGAAGCGGGAAGGTTACTGCTTCCTCTGCTGTTGTCTTCTCCCCCTCCCTCCCATTTGGCAGCTATTACAGAAAACTCCTGCAGCAACAGCTATCACTTCAAATCCTGTCTATTTTTCACTGGAAGCAGCAGATGTACCCATAACACTTCACTAAAGTTAGAAAGGGAGGGTTGACATGACATATCTGTAGTACAAGTGCACTGCAGGTTTATTGGGTGCTTAAGCCTTGGTAAGGAGAGTATTTAAGCATGTCTTTAACTTTCAGTGGTTTACCCATTGCTTTCAATTTGTCTGCAATTACACACATACCTAAAAACCTTCTTGAACAGAGACATTACACAGCAAATTTTTCACATTCATTTTCCTTCCTCAACCCCCACAAATTATTCAAAGGCCAAAAATGTCATAACAATTTTATAAGCTATTCAACAGTTCTTTACTCAATGTTGAACCATACTGACTATTTTTATTTAACTACAGAGTCAAGCAGCAAAATGAAAGTAGACTGTCCTCTTACTGCTTGTAGGCTGGCAGAAGAGGGGGAGATGTTGAGCAGACTCACAATGGATTTTAGTATAGCCTTTTTTGATTATTTTTTCACATGAATATTGTGTTCTGGAGGTCTCTAAGGAAGAGATTCCAGATAAAGAAAGTTACTTTGTTTATAATATTCTATCAAGCTGCAGTGCAGATGTCTTCAAAGATCTCTGTTCCTAAACATTTCTTTAAACATAAGTGACAAGGTTAATTTTTATCAAAATAACTCCACATACTAAGTAATAATGAAAATTATAATAATAGTTATTATTATTTTATAAGTAACAAAATATTTCAATTAATGTTTTTCATATTATTGCTCTTTTAGTACAAATTTTAGCAAATCTGTAACTGTTTCCATTGCCCTCCTGCTTCACCTAACATGTGATGGAGAGATTAAAAGATAAGGACTGAGCTTAAAAAGAAAAAATCCTCAACATCATTTCCCACAATCTCAGTTCCTCTTACCATTAACTTGGAGTACAGACACACACTTGGTCATTGTTGTTTAATTATTTGCATTCTGTTACTACACAAGAAGCTCTGCTCACCCACAGGATGCCACTCTGAGAGATGCTGTATTCACACAGAACAAACTAAATTCCCCAAGGAACTTCAGGATGGTTCTGATTACCCTCTGAAAGCTTGTGTGTGCTGCAGAATTGGCAAGGTTTAGAGTACAGCCTTGAAAAACACTTTACAACCAGGCAGACTGCATAAAGCAAAATCAAACACAAATTTTGTTTTGCTTAGATACACATCTGTGTGTATGCACAGACAAAAAAAACCCCTTTAAGCTAGGGAAAAAGACATGTAAATAAAAAGAAAATGACTCCAGAATAGTTGTAAAGCTTTACAAGATCTTAAAAGCTATGTAAAGGAACAGAGCTTCTATGTGCTCCCCGGACAAAGCTAATTGACTGTCGATTTAAGAGAAAGAAAAAGCCTTACAGTCTTGTGATATCTACTTTATTCAGTGCATAAGACTTGATATGGACATATGGAGACCATTTGTGACTTTATTGTCCTTATTGTTCTCATGAGAATTAAGCCTTTTGTGATTCTCAGATATTGCTCAGCCGTACTACAAAGGAAGAAAAAACATATACATTTGCCTCAAGGTTGCATTCCTTTACGATCAACAGAGGTACTGTTATTTTACTCTGAACAAGAAACAAAAGAGAAGTTTGCTTTTAAGTCATGATACATAGGTGCTAAAAAAATTTATATTTTGTGCAATAACTCAATAAGCATTTTTACTTACTATATTGAGTAACAACTCAGCCATCAGGGAATTCAAAAAATTAGATTTTTTTTTCCTCCCCTTGATCTCTCTTTTCCTTTGTGCTTTTGCAGAATACTTGGTATCTGATGCTCAGAAACCTAGGCCAGAAGAGCACACGCATTGCAATGTTCTTGTACATATCCTGTTGCTCTTGTGCAACCACTACTTTGTACAGCAATCGAGGTACACTGCACTTTGATCCTTTGATATTCTTGGAAGCTACAGGCTGAGGCCCTGACACAAGCTAAACTCTTTGCCATTTCTCTGTATGGGTTGTAACATTTAGACATTTATGTGATTAAGTGTCATATCTCAAATGTAACAAACTGACATTCTTGCTAGCAATTCCACTAAATTTTTGCCAAATAAAGACTGCTTAGATAAGAAAATGTTGACAAGTGTGAACATTTATTTCTCTAAGGCTTCTCTAACCTTTCTCTAAGATAATGCACCTCCAACAGTATTATTTAATTTCAAACATTTCTTTCAATAAAGTGTTTCAAAGATAAATAAATAAATGATTCACCACTTTGAATCCCTCAGCTTTAGCTAAACTACACTTACACAACCAGCTATAATGTCCAATGGCCTGCCTGCTTCTATATGTTCACAAGGAGAAAATATCTAATGTAACTCATTTCCCTTAGCATGCTCCTCTTTGCCTTTGACATGACAACCTTCTCCCATTTCCTGTTAGTTCAAATTCTACTAGAAGGAATAGTTTCTCCCTTTGGCACTTTGACCAGCTCACTGTCCCCAAGTAGCTGTCACCATCTCAGCTGAGACAAAAAAGGAATTTTTTTCTCCACTGCCAAGGTTTTGACTCTTGACTCTGTGCCATAAACCTCACCACTTTTCCATTTTCAAGCAGTCTCATTCCTGCTCTAGCAAAAGCTTGTAGCAAGCAGCCACTAGCAGAATATCCATTTATGGATATTTGATTCTAACTGTCCCTTGTTGCCTTCCATCCCCACTACCCTCCAGAACAAATTTTCTTTCAACAAGTGGGGTACTACCACTTTTACTTATGTTGCCCTCTCTTGTCTGCTGGGTCTACTATGCTCCCTTAAACATTTGTACCCACCTGCAATTCCTGCTCTTATACCTAGATAATAAATTTTTCAGGGAAGATACTATCTTCCCCAGACACTACCTAACCCATCAAGTACCACAGTGTGCATCAGGAATTTTATGCACAATCAGAGTACAAAGAAAAGGAGATGCATGGTAAACATTTGTACCATAAATGTTTGAATGCAATCCAAAATGCATACAAAACATGAAGATTTTGGATGCCTGATTTGGTAGCACTTCTGAAATTTAGGCTTAAGTAACACACCTATAGCACTCACTAATGTCGACAACAGTTTGTCACATTCAACTGTCTTTTAATTAATAACTGACTATATTTTAAACTGATTGAACTTTAGCTGATCATTTTATTGAAATTATTCAACCAAGAAATCACACAGAGAATGTGTGAAAATGGAAATCTCCTCTTCAAATTACTACATAGAGCCAACATCCATCAGCAGTATCAGAAATGTTTCACAATCAACATGATACTAAAGGGGTACTTATTAGTACTCATAAAGAAAATAAAACATTTTTATGTGGAAGTTACCTGGAGACCTATTTTTTTAAACCATGAAACTTAGCTACATCTCTGCTCTCAATGTCAGAAAGCAAGAGAGTATACAAACGGCCCCAGCCAGAAACTATTAAGATAAAATATTTTAAAATAATACAGCATCAATAAAACATGAGTAACAGACCAAAAAATCACACACAAACACACAGAAAGGAAAAGGTTCACTAAAGAAGCTTCTTTCTGAGATTATGGTATAGTGCTTTCAAGTGATGTATTATTTTCTTAGAAGCAACAAATTGTACTGCTAAAATGAAACATCCAGAGGAAAAAAAAAAGAATCTTACTAATGATAAATTATTGTTATATAAAAGCAACAAGATTAAAAGAATACTCTGTTAAAAGATACACTTTATTTTTCCTGCTAAGACAAAAATACCATTAGAATAAACATTCTGCAGTACAGAAAACCCCATCTCTTCCAAGAGGGCTCTGAAATGCTAAACTATTTTTTTCTAGAGACCAGATGTAATTAGAGTACAACCACTTTAAGTGCAGTCTAAGCTGGATTAATCAATAATGCATCAACTCCATGCTCAAAATAGCAGGTCGCTATCACCAGGGATTAGCAGGTATCACATCTGGGAAAATGTGCACACAGAACTTTTACAATTCACCAAATATATGACAGACCAAAGTACACAGCCTTTACACATCCCAGTATCAGCTACATCTAGTAGAAGAATAATGGAGCGCCTTGTGGATGAGTGAGGCCAAGCAATTCTGCCAAGTGTAAGTAGCTAACCAGCTCCTGCAAAGGGGCTTAGTTAGCTCTAAAAAGTTTTAGTAATTGACTAGCATTCCCTTTTAGATAAAGATATACATCCACAAAAGGGAAGATGGGCCTGACAGCCAAGAAGGCAAGCAGCATCCTGGGCTGGATTACCTAAAGCACAGCCCACCATCCTCCTCTATGAAGCAGTCCTAAGGAGCACCACAGTTTCAGGCCTCCAGCACAGGAAAGACAATGATCAAGTGCAGCTAATTCAGTGGAGAAACATCAAGGCGAGCACATGACCTGCAGGGGCTTTAGCCTCTGAAAGTGAAGACTTCAGGGGGATCTAACAGCAGCCTTTCCTTACCTTTGAGGAGGTCATTAAGAAGACAGAGACAGGCTCTTCACAGCGGTGCTGTGGGAGGATGTGGGGCAAAAGATATTAAATGAAATGAGAGAGGATCAAATTGGATGGAAGAAAAGGCTTTTGCCCTATGGGGACAGCAAAGCAATGAAACTTTGCCAAGAAGTATTATGCAGACTGGGGTTCTTGGAGGTTTACAAGTGGATGTGGCTTTCAAGAACTGTAGGACTGTCACCATGTACCAAACACCTTCTCCTTCCATTCCTAAGGTTCTCTACATTTAAAGCACAAGGGATGACTGATCTCTTTGGCTGTTTTCTTTTGCAATTTACAGAAACAAGAAAGCCAGAAGTAGAGAAAAAACACCTCCCAAAGTAGATACTGCTTTCGTCTTTGCAAGTGTGAAAATGGATTTGATATATGTCACACCACAAGAAAAATAAAAATAGTTAAGTCTTAAATAATTAAGAACTTTAAGTCTGGCTGCTAACTCCAACTGGATATGTTGCTGGTTTTTTTTTAAAGCTGACAGTGCAAACCACTTGTCTAAAAATATTTAGTTTACCAGAACATAAACTGAACCAGAAATTAAAAACAACACCAAAAACTAAACACCCCCATGCTGTTCTTCTTTGTGCTCATGTAATTAAAAATAAAGCCTGCTAATAAAAAAACCTGTCCTGAACAGCAGTTAAACACATACCTAGTTCTAAATGTGGGCTTGTGTCCCAATAGAGACTTGAGATTTTAATGGATGCTTATGTGTTAGTCCAGACAGTAAGAGATAGATGGAATTCTGGAGTGAAGGCCTGACACTGTTTACCAGAAGGGAAGTTTAAGTTGGCTGAGAGCAGGTTTTAATAACCTACTCCATGTTTGTGTGGGTCTTTCTGGTATCTACCGCCAGAGCTGTCTGCAAGTCCTATGTGGGAAAAGACAAGGCAGCAAAAAGGCCAGTGGGTCTAGCTTTCCAAACCAAAGCATTTAAAAATTATAATTTACTTTTGTTTACCTCTTTCCTTTCTGATTGCTTCAGCTCTGTCTCCCAAACACAATGCCCAGGATAAAGGGTTTTCCATGGGCTTAGGTTCATGTCTGAGTATATAGTTTTTCCTCAGTCAGTCCTTCAGAGGAAATATTGTTCTGAACAAATAAAACAATGATGAAAATATGCAATGAAGAAAATATTCAATGAAGAAAAAAATTCGTATTTTGTACAATAGTTCTTTAGTGCATTTTTTTTCTCAGTTTCCCAGATTTCATTGTATTACCTCGTTGTATGAATATCATAAAAATTTGAATCCAAGTACAAAATGTGTGGTAGTTTTTGCATGTGCAAGATGAGGACTTCTGATAGCAAATGAATTTTTAAATACCAACCATTACAGATTTGCAGAAGACAGAACTTGTCACTTAGTGTAGTTTGCAGGCAGATTAAAATTTCACATCCTAATGAGTGTCTGAAATACAATTTTTACAGTTTTTAACCATTTTTCAAGGGAAAAAATGGATGGTTTTACTGCACTTTGCATAGCTTCCTGTGAAACAGCTTATCAGTAGGCATGATTGACTGAATTGGCTTGCTGCTGCTTAAACAAACAGAGGATGAACTTGGCTGATTTTAACTCCTAATACCACTCAAAAAAGTCCTGGCTAATTATAGTTTTGCAAATGTAGAAAACCCTCATGCAAAGTTCTAAAGACATTAAGTTGAAGTCTTATAGCATTGATGGCTTATTGATTGGGCAAATGTCTTAAACAAAAAAATGTATTTGTACATAAGAGAGAGTTCTACAGGAAATACTGTACATTCTTTTAATATACATAGGAGGGAAGCAGCCAAGAAAATAGCAAGCTGTATGAAGAAAACTATACAAGAGATGGCACACAAAAGAAAATTAAAAAAAAAATTCCTAGAGCAAACACCACATATTATTAATCCCCAAGTCACCTCCAGTTTACTGACTGTTACACAAGCACTAGAAAAAAGCACTTGAATGAGGAAATGTACTTTTTATTTAAGGGATTCAACCAATGAAATAATTACATGTGATTAAACATGTCATTTTTCAGACTCATAAATTTTGCCTAAGGTCAGGACCATTCTCGATGGAAATCATGCAGGTACAGTCCTCAGATCCAACAAGTTAAGCACAAGTTATTGGAAAAAAACCCCACCAAATATTGGCCCGGACATCATTTGAGGCTGTGGCTTTGGTTCGCACAGGTAAGCAAGGGGCTGAGGTATACTGCAGGCATCCTCATTATGAGGAAGATTTATGAAACAACCCCATCAGCACAGGGTAAGCTGTGTCTTCTGAGTTTCAAGGAGGTTTGGCAGCTAGGAAGTTAAGGAACAAGACAGTTTAGCTGTACCCATTTTCACATTTGGATCATATTATTTGCTTTTCATTAAGTTAAAAAAAAACGCTTACAGAGATATCTTGACATTGTACTAAATTCCAAACCACTAAAAGTCTCCCTTGATTTCACCTTGAGACGGAGTGGGGTAAACCACCAAGTATTTCATGATGGGCTTTGGCAGCTGGACTTGCTGGGAGACACAGAAATACAAGATCCCACAGAAAAGTTCAGCACAGAGAGACATTTCTTTCTCTGGCAACTTTGGCTGTTTAGAGAATATCAAAGGTGTACATTTATTTTAAAAGGTGTTGTTAATTCATCAACAGTTTTTATTAACAGTAACGTGGCTTGAAAAGTAACATATTTAAAAAATTGATATTATTTCACTGTTTTCTTCTGTGGCTTACCTATAATCCACTACTGCTATTTACCCATGTTTAACCAATTGGTAGTTCTATTCAGAAATGTCAGCAAGAAATATGATTACTTGAAAGGAATCCCATTTGTATAGCATTAAATCAACAGCTAATTAATGTAGCAAATAACCACTGATTTTTATTATAATCATGTAATCATTCTAAGTGTAATGGTTACAGCAACAGTAAATTTAATTACACAGATATATCTCTGTTTTGATAATGTTGTTAAAACATAACTGGCTGGCTGTTCCATGTATTAGAATATGCAAAAGCTTAATATCATGTTCTTCCACCTGTTTGGGTTACAATATTCATTTGTTTGAGCTTTAAGATGCACCCCTGAAATTATCATGAGCATTAGCTGATAAAGAAAGAGAACAAGACATATTAATGGAAGACAGCGTAATGCAGTACCACAACATGCTCATGCATAATGCAAACATCCATTTATTTCCCTCAAGTAATAATAAAAATGTTCATAAAGATGCCAACCTTTGCTATTGTGCCTGTAGAGCCCATTTTAGCACATGGATATGTATATGTAGCCAAGAGGTAGGGAAAACCTCCAGAGCAACCAACCGACCAAAAAATTAAGAGTTGTAGAAATAAATACCTTATCACGTACAGGGCCATCTTCTGCAAAAGAACAAGCTATGGACTTGTCCCCCTGTGGTACTGACCAGCACTGAGACCCACTGCACTCAGCAGTAAACCTCTTTTATTTGTCCAGACCATCAGGAATATCTAAACTCATGTCAAGACATCTCCATATCTCCAAGGTGCTGAGAACTGTGGGCATCTATCCATTACCCTGTCCACATCCAGAGGGATATACCATTCTCCCACTACTCAGAGTGGTATTACACACAATGGACTCCCAAGAAAGAAAATGCATGCCACAATTTCAGTCAGCCCATCTGTAGAAGCCTAGAAGAAAATAGGGTTAATTCATGTCTCAAACCCCGACGGCCGGATAATTGTGGAGCCAACCAAGGACTGTAGGTAATAACACAGATGAGAAAGAACAGGATGTGACTAGAGAGGGGGCTCATATGGAGGTATGGCTGCTCCTCTCTGATACAAACATCCTTATACCTACAATGCAAGTGCAGGAATGAGGTTGAGAAGCAGGCATGGATTCTTGACCAAAAGCTGACCCAGTAGGGAGGAAGCAAGATCACTGAAGGCCCCTGAGGCCCTCCAACCCATTTCCAGAAAGGTCTAGAGGAACGGAGAATGCAGGATAGCTAATTTACATAGAAAGCAAGACACTAATCTCCAGCTGAGTGTGTGCAACCAGTGCACTTGTATGGAATTACAGCCAGATACTGCACCGTACTCTTAATAGCATGGATATCAGGTCCAGTGGTTATTCCTATTGCCCAGCATTCAAAGGCTGTTTGGATTGCTGTGTTCAGTTTTGTGTCTTCAGTCTTCAGAAACTGCATTGAGCTCAACAGTGGCCAACCATAATGGCCAGGAAGTTGAAGCACATGCCGTATAGAAAAAGACTGAAAGATAGTGCTCTCTCAGCCTAGAGAACAGAGGGAGGCTTCAGGAAATCTCATTACTGCCTTCATTAATTAAAGAGAGGGGAGTTATAGATAAAACAAAGCCAGACTCTTTTCAGACATACACAGTACAGGATAAAAGGTAACAATCACAGATGTAGCAAAGAAAATTCTGATCAAACATAAAGAAGAAAATCTTTCCCATGAGGGCAGCCAATCACTACAACAGGTTTCTCAGAGGGGCTGTGTCATCTCCATCCTTGGGGAGAACTCAAAAGTAGACTGGACACTGACCTGAACAACTTAACCTAGCTTGGAAGGTAGCCCTGTTTGGTGATACAAGCCATTCCAGAGATCCCTTCTAACCTGAATTTCATAAGGGAAACTAGGAAAAATCATTACAAAATTCTGTAAGGTGAGATGTGGCTACTCCTTTGTAGAAGAACAACTAAAACTGAACTGATGCTGGGGAGGAGAGAAAGATGTGTCAAAAATCTGGATTTGTACAACAATGTTTTAAAAATGTCAGGATAAAAACTGCAGAGATGTTTGAGATTAAGTAAGTTAAAAAATCAGTGTGGCCACAACAAAAGAACTCCTGCCAACAAACAACCTCCGACTAGGAAAAAAACTGAGAAGACCCAAGAGCCAAAGGAATTGGGGAGGCTTACAGAAAATTAGCTCCTTCTATGGTAAGGGCTTTAAAAGTCAGTGGGATCAGTTTAAAATTGATCCATTGTCACTTTATAGGCAGCAAGTGAAAAGACTGCTGGGTGGATGTAATGTGATCACAGCCACTCAGTCCCGTGAGCAGCGTGAGGCTGCACTCTGCCATGGCTAGGAGCAGCAGGCAGCCTCTTGCTGGAAGCCCTACTAAGAGAAAATTGCCACTGTTGATCCTCATGCTGCTGTTCAATTTGATGTGAATTTTTACTGCATAAATGACTGCAGGATCATAGCCTACATTAAATCAGCATAAACATAAAAAAAACATGCTTTAACTTCACAAGCATATGGCTCCCAATGGTTTACAACCAACAGGATAACTGTGTCAAAGGGCAAATTTGGCTCCCGGAAAACAGGGAAAAGACATACAGTCATGGATACATCTCCATTTCTGACTTGGAGATGACCTTTTATTGTGATAAATTTCTGGGCTTTCAAATATTGGAAACAATGTAT
The DNA here is from genome assembly GCA_013397315.1 of Donacobius atricapilla. Lineage (NCBI taxonomy): Eukaryota > Metazoa > Chordata > Aves > Passeriformes > Mimidae > Donacobius > Donacobius atricapilla. The sequence goes on from WBMY01004607.1 coordinate 425,016, forward strand.
TTATCACATGGAAACTGATGTGTTGGCAACACCTTTTTAAAAAATCTCTGTTCCAGCCAAATGTCAAAGTCTGTTATTTCATGTTAAATAGATTTATTCGATTCACTTGAAAGTCAGTGCACAGCCTGACCTTAGGTAGCAACTGCAAAAAGGAAGCCTATGCAAGGAAGTAAGCTGCATTGCATAACTAGTCTAGTACCAAAGGCGCAGTAAGCTCATAACTAACGTTCACAACACAAACATGTTGATAAATCTCTAATGAATATTCTACTAATATCCTACTTTAGTGAGAATTCTAGGGAGTAAAGCATTTCCTGCTGCTTTTCTTGTAAGCAGCAAAGGAAAGGAGAAAACAATAAATGTTGGCACACACAACTCTCCCCTTGAAGGCAGCTCAACTACACGCACAGTACTCAGCTGTGCTGAGCTTCCCCTGATAGATTTAGTTATCTAATTATTGGGAACATTTCCTCTCATACTGCATGGAAATTTAAAAATTAGCTATCTGTTTTCTTGGGTGCTGTTGCAATATCAAAGAAGGTGACAGATCTTGTCACACTTCTATAGACATTGTTCTGACATAGGGAGTAGAAGGAAAAAGAAGAAATGAGAGATTTTGCTGTTCATTAGAATTTTTTTTGCCCCCGCTGGTGCCTCTGTTCCATCACTATCCTTGAGGGAAAACATCTGTTACCTAACCAAGAATTTGCCTTCCTTCTTAGATCTGTTTCCCTCTGAAATAGCCTTAATTTTGCTGCACTGGCATTTTAGATGTCCTTTATTCTTTCTCTGTTTTTTCTCGTTCAATATGCTTAGGTTTTAACCTGCACCACTTTATTTTTCACCTTCATTCTAAAAAATATGAAACAAAAAGCCATGAAATGTCTTCTTAGGGGCATGAACAACTTTTTTTTTTTTTTTTCCCCACTCAGCTGAAGGATTTCTATCAGTATCTAGAGAATTTTAATGGAGGATATACACGTCTTGTTGCAAAAAAGCTCACTGAACCTTTTACCTAGGCATATATTCACATATACTTTGCTCTGTTTTAATCCCAAGCTTAAAATCTCCTCCACCAATAATCACAAAGTTGAAATAAGACTGGTTTTTATATCCAAAATAGAGGGAATATATATATGTGAACAAGCACTTCTGATAACCAAGACCTTGGGACAGAAGATTGAAAAAGCCAAGCCCCAACAATCATTTTGTCTCTTATGATGAATTTAATTTCCAAGCTACAGTTGTATCAAGTTCTTTAAAGATATTAAAATTTGTTCCTCCAAATCAAAAATATTAATTTATTAATTATATTTTGCCACCAGCATTGATAGCTATCCTAGCCAAATCCAAAGGCTCAGTCATTTTGCTTCAAAGCTGTAAGGTTCTTATATTGTGTAATCAATTTGACTTGCTTGTAGATAAATAGCAGCAAGTGACATAAAACTAGACAAGATGTATTGATTTCAATAGGATTAAAACTCAGCCATGTTCTCTGTGATTGTTCAATATACAAAAACCTCTCCCAAGGCTACCATCATTTTGGAGCTTGAAAATTATGGTAAATGTTAAAATGAGGTCAAGGATGATATATACACCAATCCTTCTATCTTTAGAAAAAGACTGTAGTCCTATAAATAGTTCCAAGGACACTTGTAACTATTAAATGGGTAAGGATGGTGGCACAGATCTCAGCCCAAGTGCCAGATTTAAAAATCACCAACGTTCACAGCACTAACAAAAGGCAGTTTTTATTAACCCCCAAATTAATAAAATATCTCAGTCCCTATTTGGATTATTGTGAAAAGTGAGCAGTATCCTGACAGTCATCGCAAGTCTATGTAGCAAAACTAAGTCACTGGAAATGCCACCTGCAACTCTGAGCTTTTATTGACAGCTCAGCAAAAATAATACAGAACTTTTCAACATCCAGTACTCCTATCACCAGCAATTAGACTTCAGTGTTCCATGAAGATGGAGATGTTATCTGTTCCTTGCAGAAAGAGATCACTTCACATCTCAAAATAAATATAAAATTGTTTATACACATAAAATGTAATCTCATTACATGGGCAAGCCTTAAAGTTAGGTTTTCAAATTTCAAACATATTTTATCTTTTCTTTGTTACTTAGACAATGGATCCCATGTATATTGGTTATGACTGAACATGGGCTTCAAAAGCACTATTCCCAAACACTGCAGCACTAAAAATTCTTCAAGGAAATGGAAGTCCTGTGTCATTCTGAGTGGACATGTCCACATAGTGATTGAAAAATGTTTTTAATTACAGTTGAGCTAACAGGAATCCTTCTCAGGTACCAAAAGACACTGACTACTTACAGCTACTGATGCAATAGGGGAAAAAAATATTTTCGTGACATGTAATTTGGACATGACATAAGGCGTAAATTATAAAACCCATTTCATGTAAAGAGACCTTACTAGAAAACAGAAACATTTTAATGGATATGGGACATCTTAATTTGCAAAGATGACAACTTCTTACCCTTTTGCTCAAAGCCACTAAAAGTCAAATAATTCCCCTTTACCAGCCTGTGTCTTCCTTCTACCCTGAATGATTCCATTATGCTAGCCAGAGAGGCACTTCCAGCAGTTTGTTAAAAATAAAACAAAGACTATCTTACTGATCATAGCTGGTTAAGAGGGAAAATATTTCCTAAGAATGCATTGTGACCTGTCACCTTGCATGCAAAGGGAAGAGCTATGGTATTCGCAGGATCTTAAACAATGGTTTCAGGGTGTCATTTGAAGCTGACATTTTCCCACTTATTTACTTTTCTATTAAAAAGCATTTCAGGTCAAGCCTAAAGTCTCTCAGAGGTACATTGTTTTAGAGTAGAGAAGTTGCCACAACCTCAAAGGCATTAAGAAAAACTACATTTCAGTTGCCACAGAATGCTGCAGGGCTTTCAGTGGTCACCAATTTATTTTTTCTTCAGTCAACAGCTGTCTGCAGATGGTCTTACTAAATCCAGAAGCTTTCCTTAACTTTCAGAATATATCAATCATTCCACAACAGAGAGAGAGTATCTTTCCTGGTAAAAAAGATTTTTTGTTGAAGGCTATATGAAAACACTATTAATTTCCAGCTGAATCCCTACAAATCTATGGGACCTGATGGACTTCATCTGAGAATCCTCAAAGAACTGGCTGATGTCATCACAAAGCCCTTCTCAATGATATTTGCGTGGTCTTGGGAATCCAGAGTGGTCCCAGCTTACTGAAAAAGCTTGTAAATGTTGTCCCAATTTTCAAGATGGGCAAAAAGGAGGACCCTGGAAAGTCCACGCCTGTCAGTTGTACTTCAGTTCTTGGTAAAGTTATGGAGGAGATTATTCTGGAACATAGTGAAAACCACCAGACATTGGTCACAGCCAGCATGGTTTCATNAGCCCTTCTCAATGATATTTGCGTGGTCTTGGGAATCCAGAGTGGTCCCAGCTTACTGAAAAAGCTTGTAAATGTTGTCCCAATTTTCAAGATGGGCAAAAAGGAGGACCCTGGAAAGTCCACGCCTGTCAGTTGTACTTCAGTTCTTGGTAAAGTTATGGAGGAGATTATTCTGGAACATAGTGAAAACCACCAGACATTGGTCACAGCCAGCATGGTTTCATGAGAGAAAGTTCTGCTTATCAAACCTGATTTCCTTTCATGACAGGATAATCTACCTAGCTGATCAAGGAAAGCCAGCTGATGCAAACTTTCTGGATTTCTGCAAAGCTTTTAATACCATCTCTCATGGCATCCTCCAAGACAAAATGCACAGCACATATCTGGATAAACACATCATGCAATAGATGAGCAACTGGTTCAGGGGTTGGGCTCAAAGGGTCACAGAGAATGGGGAAGATATCATGCTGGTGACCTGTCACTAGTGGGGTTTCACAGAGTTCCTGCTTAGGTCCTGTGCTCTTCAACATCTTCATAAATGACTTGGACACAGGACTGTAAGGGATAGTGAGCAAGTTTGCATACAGTATAAAACTGGGAAGAGCTCTTGATTCCCTTGGAGGCAGGGAGGCCCTGCAGAGAGACCTTGACAAATTAAGGGGGCTGGGCCATCACCAGCTGTATGAAATACAACGAGGGAACATGTCAGATTCTGCACCTGGGATGGAGCAACCCTGGATGTACGGACAGACTGGGGAAGGAGATGCTGGGAAGCAGTGCCATGGAGAGGGACCTGGGGGTCCTGGTCAATGGCAAGTTGAACATGAGCCAGCAGTGCCCTGGCAGCCAGGAGGGCCAAGCCTGTCCTGGGGGCAGCAGGCACAGCATGGCCAGCCAGGGACAGGGAGGGGATCGTCCCCCTCTGCTCTGAGCCAGGGCGGCCTCACCTCCAGTGCTGGGGACTGGTTTCAGTGCCACAATATAAAAAAGATATTAAGCTGTCAGAGAGAATCCAAAGAAGGGCAATGAAGATGGTGAAGGGCTTTGAGGGGAAGCCAAATGAGGAGCAGCTGAGGTCACTTGGTCTGTTCAGCCTGGAGAAGACTGAGGGGAGACCTCATCACAGTTACAAATTCCTCATGAGGCAAAGAAGAGGGGCAGGCACTGATCTCTTCTCTGTTTTGACCAGTGACAGGACCCAAGGGAATGGCCTGAAGTTGCGTCAGGGGTGGTTTAGGTTGGATATTAGAAAAAGGTTCTACACCTAGAGGGTGGGTGGGCACTGGAACAGGCTCTGCAGAAGAGTTGTCACAGCACCTAAGCCTGTCTGAGTTCAGAAGCATTTGGACAAGGCTGTCAGGCACATGGTGGAATGCTTGGGGATGGTCCTGAGCAGGGTTGAGTTGAACTTGATGATCCTTGTGGGTCCCTTCCAACTCAGAATATTCTGTGATTCTGCAATTAATTTCAGAGAATTGACTTTCAGCAATATGGTATGTTTCTATATACGCTACTTATTGTAATTCAAAGAAAAATATAACAGAAAAAAATGGATTATTTTAAGGCTTCTTTTGATAAGAGGCTTAAGTAGGTGATTTGAGATTTTGACTTTTTCAGTAAACTTACAAACAAGCTTTGCACATTTCACTGTTTGATGTGATACATTTTTATATGGTGCAGATTAAGCTTAACTGAACATTATTTTTCTTCATATGCATTTTCCTTGATTTCTGTGGGAATTGAAATCCACTGAATTCCACTATTAGTGTAAGAAAACAGTAAAAAACACGTGTCAGGGTCTCTAAGGTGCCTTCCAATCTCAGAAAACACATTTTCATAAATGTGTGTGTTCTATGTGAGTGTCTTCACTACCCATAAAAGTTTTAACATATTTTAGTCCATAATTCCTTTGCCTCTCAGACACTGTCTCAGCCTGTAAAGTCAACTTCTTTCCTGCTTTTTAACCATCTACATTGAAAACAAACAAAAATGTAGCCTATAATTTTTTTACATGCATCTTTTTATTCTGGTACATGCACATGTCAGTTTTCCTCAACTGGTAGAACAATCTCTTTTGACTAAAATTCCCCCTGTTTATTTATGCTAGCAGCAGAAGTGCAGCATATGCCAGTTATATCCATGCATCTCAAGCCTTTTTGAGTCACTCATTCCAAATTACAGATCTCTATTCTGTAGAAAGAAAAATCTGCTTTTCATGTCTGGGTGCAGAAACTTTAAAACATAAATAAAAACAGGAAAATCTGTGCAGTGCTAAGGCAAATGACTATCAAAAGATCTCATATGTCAAGAGTACTTTCTCCCAATTAAATTCAGAAAATGGTCTCAAGCAAACAAGATTTGTTTCCCATGAGTTTGATTTGCACATAGATTTGCACTAAGAGAGCTGCTATCCTTTAATATTTTACTGATTGAATCTTTCAGATAGATACCAGAAGAGATGTCAAGCTCATGTGTATAAAATTGCTTAAGCTTCACATGAGAACAAACGCTTTTGAACAAAGCTTGGGCATTGCAAATGACACATCTGGAGTCCTCCAGCAAGCTATGTAAATGGTAAAATGGTTCTGTATATGTTTTCCTCTTAAATAAGTTAGTTATTAAGTTCACTTTTTATCTATCCAAGCCATCTGTGAGTTGAAGAACTTAGTTCCAAATGTGTGTAATTTGAAATCCATAATTTTTCACAATGTGTGCAATCAGACTTGAATTATTTAGAAATTATCAATGCAAGCTGCCTAAACCCTTTGAAGGGTAAGAACATGAAAGGAGAAGAAATCATATGCAATCAGTGAACTAAGTGAAATCAAGACACATGAGGTCATGGTGACAAAACGCTGACCTCGTCTCATTGCCAAGACCAAAATGCCCAGGTCACAGAGATAGTGGAAATTAGTTCACAAAAAAGCCGTTGTTACCTGCATTGTGTTGTCAATTATTAACTTGTACCACTCTTCATAACCCTAAGTTTTCATAGATACTTCCCAACTAACTGTGTGCCCTTCCTGCCACTGTGTGAGAGTGGAAAAAAAGAACAAAAAGTTTTAAAAAAGGCCTATTGTAGACTGGGGTTTTTACCCTCTAAACAGCTACAAAAAATATGTAATGCATTTCAGCAGCACAAATAACAAGAATGATCCTCCTAGTCGGCATCACTGTAAAGTAGCAAACGCCATAAAGCCAAATAATTTATAGATATACAGAACAGTAGGCACACATTTCACAGTTAGGAAAAAAGAAAAACCAACACCACCACCATTATTCATATCTTGACCTACTCAAAAGCATACAGGTTTAAATATAGTTATTTTAAAGGTTTAATTAAAATAGACTAAAACCTTCATACACTTTGCTAGCTTACAAGGACAAAATGAGGCGGAAAAGGTCTGAGAGTTAGACCACTAGTTAGGAACTCAGAAAACAGTAGTTCATTCCCATAAACCTCATGCATCACACACTTAGTCACTCCAGGTAGATATTTCAGAAGGGTTATCATGATGCCAAAAGCATTACTGCTTGTGAACACTCCTTCCCCACAGATTTCAAGAGAACAAACAATAGAAACATCAATACAAACTTAGCTTAAACATTAACTGTATGTGTCATGCTTTGCAAGGACATAGCACACTCTCAAATGACTTAGAGAGCAATTTTGAGTACTGACAAGGCCCTAGGTCTTGTTAACTGCACTTGTGTATAGACTTCAAAAATTTTAGGAGCATTTATTTCACAGCAAACCATCAAAAGCAGCATGAGCTACTTGTATAAGCATAAGATATCTATTCTAAGAAAACATCCATCTGTAACCTTGGTGTTGAACTGCCCAAAGATGAAAGACATATTCCTTTTATAACACTGATTGTGATAAAGTTTGGCTGCACATATTTCTAAAATTAAATCCAATATATTATTTTCAATGCAAGTATCTTGCAGTGATAAAAATTATCCCCTTATTAAGCTTCAAAACACCTCTCTAACTCAGTGAGATTTTATCTTCACATTTTGCATAGGGAAAAATGTTTCAAGAAGTTGAAACAGAGCCCTAGCATCACATAATTTGGTCTATCAAGAAGAATTCTAATTCTCACAAGCTCCGAATCTATGATTAGCTCTCTAACTTTTAACGTGAATGATTTTTTTTAATGTTACTAGTCAACACTCTCACAGAAGATTTGTAATACCTAGAATATAACAAAATCGAGAAACTGCAAACTTTCAAGACATCAATAACAGTAATGATCAACCAAGTATCTTGTGTTATATTCAAGGGACGATGTAACATAAAAAATTAAAAAAGGTCTGAAGAAACAGATTACTTCAAAGTTTTACCTAGCAAGCTATAGAATGCAAAGGAGTTTCAATATAGAAACCTCACTTAAGAGTACAGGAAGATTGTGTTTTAATTATGTAGCACAATGGCTATTCAGGTTTGGAGGATTTAACCTAACAGAATTAAATTTCAGTAACTCATTGAAGAGTACACTTGCTGAATTAAAATAGGTTATCCAGAGAAGTTGTGGATACTCCAGCTCTGGAAGTTCAAAGCCAAACTAGATGGGGCTTTGAATCACTTGTTCTACTAGAAGGTGTTCCTGCCCATGGCAGGGGGGCTGGAACTGGGTGATCTTTAAGTGCCTTTACTACCCAAACCATTCTAAGGTTCTGTGACTCTAATGCTGAGTTTCTTTTGCACTGCTGTGTTGAGTATATTACCTAGAGTATCACATTTCTCGTTTGTGTCTTAACTTCATACATACTCCAAACCTGCATTTTGAATAGTCTGGCTTGTGGATCACCACTAATGCAGCTGGGCAACACTCTGCCACTACCACTTTTACCACTAGAAGAACACCTCAGGCAGATGTATGTTAATGAGACTACAACCAATATATTCCCCTTCCTCTCCAGTACTTATTATTCATTGAAGTGCATTTCTGCTTTACAATGTTTTTAAGTATATTAAATGTACTAACAATGCAGCTAGCACATTAGTATCTGTCCCACGGATGAATTTTGTGAACAGCAAAGTATACACAAGGGAAAATTGTAGTTACATACACAAACACACCTAATGCTAATTAGGCAGAATACTGGAGAGACTATAAATTCCTTGCAACATTTTCTATTCTGCATTTTGCCACTATAGCTGGGGCTCCTTCACACTCACTTGTCTAAATACTTTCCTTTAATAAGTGGGGGATTTTAGGTAAGAAATATATTTCTTCTTTAAACTCCCTTCCCAGACTTCTCAAAAAATAAAATCTTTTTAAATAGACCTACCTTTTTAAAGCATAGGTAGAAAAATTATTCATTATTTATATCAATTTCTTTGCTTCTGATAAGAGAACTGCTCTGTGCAAATGAAAGATTCAGCTGAAGCTTTTCCTATTTTATAAGCACTGGCTGAGGTATAGCCCTAAGAACAATGCTAGGAGCCCCAGTACAGGTGAGGTTATCTTTCCTCCTTCCCATACCCGTTGGCTTAATTTGTAGTGAGGAAGGTGTTTGGGAAAATAACAAGTGAGCAGATAGACCTCTGGGTTTAATTTTTAGCACTGAAGTCCATCTTGCACTGCTAGAGCTGGGGCAAAAGTTTTACCCTTTCATGGCTTGTACAGCTAAAGGTAACTGCAAAATAATAGCCCTTTGCCTCATCTTACACCACCATGAAAAAGCTGTCCAGCACATTCTCTTAATGGAAGAACATTTTAAAATATCCTAAACTCTTGCCACAACTCTAATATGTGGGAAAGCTTTACAGCCATATGGTACTGTGTATGAAAATAACAGTGTCTGATTGCCTTACAAGTTTTTTTTTTTATAATATGCATTCAATAAATAGTTTTACATCTCCAAAGATTTTTAATCGTTCCAAAAAATATGTAAATTCAAAAGAAGCTAAAGAACAGGCCATGTAACACATAGATATGCTGCTATCACCACTTGTTCTCCCCTAAAGAGGCTACAGCACAGAAAAACCCACAATTAACAGGCTTCTGCAACTAAGAGCTCTTTTCATTTTCACTTGTTCAACAGAAGGATGTATGGTACTGCCCTATACTCTCACCTTGCTACTTAAACAATCAGCTCTGCACTGAGAATTATATTGTCTCTTACTACACTGGTATTTCAATGGCCTCTGCAAAAGAAAGCTCTGTGTGTGAAGAGGAACAAAACTCTAGTTTTACACCTTCCTTGTTACATCTATTTTTTTTTTTTGTGAGCATGAGGCCAGACTCCCAATTTTCTAAGCATCTGAGCAAAAGGTTTTTTAAGGACTTTCAATTCAGTTTGGACTCCAAATTGAATAATGTGGCAATCGTATAACATTTGAAGGACAGAGAGTGCATCACATTTTGTCTCCAGTCACATGTACTACAATTATTAGGATTAAGCATAACATAGTTGCTCATACTTATAGGAAACTTACTGCCCCAGAGTTGGAAGGGAAAGAAAGACAGTGACAAAGAACAGCCCTGTTTTTCCCCTCCCCTTCCCCATGAATCATAGGGGGCATGAGTGTCCATAAATCTACCAACTTCTTACAGTTTCCATAGACTGCTATGAGTTGTCTTTGATCCTTAACTAGCAGTTATGGTGTGTGAGAGCACTGTGTCCCACAAACACAGAAAAGCTTTATATTGAATATTCTACAACATTTTCTTGTTTTTCTCAGAGGTAGACTGTTTTACACAAGTCACTGCTCCCTCAGGTTACTGCAATATAGTACATTGACTATTTTTGCCCCTTTTAGAAGTATGACAGTAATAATAGCTGCCAATATAAATCTTAGTTCAATCATTTCTGTCTATTTCTATCATTGAAAAAAAAAAATCCTTTCTTATTATCATCTTTCTCTCCTTTTGCTCTTAAGTTCTGCATAACCAAAAGGTTACCTCATTCTGGACCAGGCATTTGATAAAATGACAGTTTTCTTCTATAAGTAGAGTTATAGCATCAGAAATGCATACAGTAAATAATACTTTTTGGATCCTGGCACTGGAGTCACTTCACCTAAGTTTAACATCTAAACATACACTGTCATCCCTAAAAAAGTAGATTTAGGCTACCTACCTTAGATATCAATCTCCACCTGAGATAAAATAAGGTAACTAAACTGACCAACTTGTACATGAACAATACCAAAAATCAGGTCAGCACTGACATTGAGGCGCTGGAGCAAGTCCAGAGAAGGGCAGTAAAGTTGGTGAAGGGTCCAGAGGGCAAGTCCAATAAGGAGCTTATGAAAGATAAGGAGAGCAGAGGAAAAGGATATTAGTATATACTTGGTACTGGCAACATACCCTCATGCATCCCAAAATGCATAACAGCTGCCCAGATTCCAGTGCAGAAGTTAAATTGAATAGTCCACCTCTTACAGCATGTCCAAACTACAGCAGGCACATAAACATAGAAATACTTTCTGACAACTGAAGTTATCAAAATAAGTCAGAGACCACTTACAGCAGTACAGACTCTCTGGCTTTGTGCAAGTGGAACAGACTATAAAACTAAAGTGAACATTTCTCATGAAGGATGTGGATCCCTCATAATTTATACACACAGACTTATGGCTATTATCAAATAATGTAAACAGTGAAATTGCTACCATCCAATCCTTTGTGCTCAAAGCTGCATGGCATTTATTTTGTGTGATCAATCGAAGATGCTTACATGTAGATAATTAAATTCAAAATCAGTGATAAAAGGAAGAAAAGTCTGGATCAATTCTCACTGGATAAAAACCCAGACACATCAATTTATCCACTCTGAAAAACAGCTTTAGATATTACAGACATTTCTGGTATAAAATATTCTACCAGAACAAAAGTGCACTTCTCCCTGTGCTTGGTAACAAACCAATTCCAGTGACTTAGGCAGAAGAAGATTAAGATTGATATTGCAATTGCTGCAAATGAGTACAACTCCCTCATAGTATTATGAGTCTGTGCAATTACTATAGTAAGAAAACCTTGCAGGTGACTGTTCCAAATGCTGAACAGGAAAGGTTTGGGGAGAACAGGTTTTCTGGAACAAACAAGTGTTTGTGGCTTTGTTTGCCATGTTTCACAAAGGATAAGACCAAACGCTCTAGGAGAGGCAAAAGGAGTCCCCAGAATAGCTAAAACCCCATTAAAAAATGAACTGCAGTGTTTATTATGCAAGACCAAGACCAGGAAACTCATGCGAATTCCAGTAATCACATAAACTAGCTGAAAAAGACAGAGAAAATGTGCATCTTCTTTCTCCACTTAGTACTTCTTTCCCATATAACTAATAATAATTGGATAAGAGGTGTTTAGGGATAGAGTCTCTTGACCAATGGTTATTGGCATCCTCAGGAAAAAAATGTGAAGTTTCAAACCCATGGGCCAAATTAGGTAGAAAAGCCTGCTTAGGAAAATATGCTTGGGGACTACATGCTAGACATGCATGCATAGGATGTATTTCATATTTTTCTACTTCATACATTCCCTTGCCTCTGATTATCCAACCTCAATTCTCTGTTGTTGGTGTAATTTCTCTGTCCTGCTGTTAGAAGCAAATCAGCACAAAAAAACCTCACAGAGGATCATAAAGACAAACCCCAGTGGTAATTGCTGCTTTTTGTAGGGGATAGGGAGAACTTTATGTCATGCCACAATCTCTGGTAGGAACTCTACTTCAAGCTCTTCCTGAGGATGCTGTCAAATTTCAGATCAGTACAACTGAAAGGAGAAGGTCTCAGACTTCTGGAACAGGAAAAAATAAATACTGAGTTTCTCAGCTGCAGCTGAGATTCATATAACTACCTCCAGTGAGAAAAAAGTGAGCAGGATGCTGCTATATGCCACCTCTCAGGAGCCAAGCCAGGCAGTCAAGCAAAATGCCCATTTGAGACTAATAACAAGCTACAGTGCTCTTTACTAGTACTGTCAAAAATGAAAAGGGAGATACCACAAGTCTCCTAATATTTACAGAGACCATGTCAGGTTTTTTCTTGGGAGCAGAAGTCACAGCTGTGGGCTTTAACATGCACAATCTCTCATATTCACAGTCAATACAAGCAGCATTCCTGCTGAAGACAAGAGACACAAGTCTCTTTGCAGATATAAGATACAGGCCCAGGTGCAAGACCCCAGAGTCCCATGGAGGCAAAAGAAGCTGGAATATTAAATTGTGGTGCTTGCATTTGTCTAGTTATTACCTGGTTAGCAGTTTATTACATGCAGAGTATTTTTTTGATGTCTGCTGCCACAACACAATTCTCATGTCCAAAGCATCATTTTCAAATTTTTTCAAGGCAGGCACCAGGCAAGAACCTGAAGGCTGCTGCTTTTCTAGCAGCTCTTCAGAAGCAGCAAGGTTTATTCAGCAATCTATTTTACATAGACAATATCAGGATATAAGTGAGCTCATAGAGTAGTTTTTAACTGGCAAATATGTTGTGAAGGACCTGACAGTGAAATCAGTGAAGAGGAGCAAAGGAGTAAAACCAGTCAGGTAAAACCAATGCAATCTATGAAATGAGAAAAAAAACACTTTGTATACAAAACAAGCAGGAAAATGACTGAAGATCATGGAAAACAGTGATGAATGGCAGTGCATCATTTCTCCTTCAAGTGTAACTCTTCTCTGGGCAATAATAGTATGTGATCAGTCTTATCCTGTGTCATGAAGTAAGAAGATAGAAGAGAATATCCAAAATCATAAAATGTGGAGCTCAGCATTAAGAGGATGTGAAAATGGCTGAAAAATTTCTCAACTGGAATTTCTTATAAAACTTGGGTTTAAAAGGTGTGCTAGTGAAATGGAGAAAAAGATAACCAATAAAAAAAAAAACCAAACATGGCAGCCACATAGCACTATAGAAACCCTCTGGGTTTTAAAAATTATTTTAGGGCCTCTCATTTCAGTCTGCTCCTATTTCAGCTCTCTGCATATGTAAAGACCAAAAAGTTTTATTTCTCAGTGGCCTACCACCCACAGATTCGAATTTGCTGGTTTTTTGGGGTTTTTTTTTCCCCTTCATATTACCATCCTTCTAGGCACATCACACACATTACATAGGTATAAAAGAGCACAAAACCAGGGTTCTGCATACAATGATGCTCTGCCTTACAAAGCTCTTTCCTATAGCCAAATCACTTGCCCACAGTAGCAGAAAAAACCCCATAATAATACCTTTGCGTTGTTATGAAATCAGCAAACTCATAAGAACATATCTAGAGCAGAGAGCCTGAGGAAAAGGGAATAAACACTTATTCAAGAAATGAAGAAAATAAATGATTAAATTTGCTAGAACCCTACTTCTAGCCCATTAGTCTTTTTGGCCCAGTACAAACTGCTGCTGGGACCCAGAAGAAAGTACAGCATCACTGTTTAATTTTGTATCTGACTAGCAGTTCTCCTCTCCTGACTTGCATCCATTTCTGTGTCTTTAGTTTCATTTCAGAGAACTCAGCTTTAGTGGTCATTTTTATCAGTAGCCCTAGCTCACTGTATCCACTGCAGGTAGCTTATGTAATTTATAGTTTTAATTTTTCTGCAAAGCACCTAGTAGAATGGTGAGAGGCTACATTTAAAATTACCTGCATAAATAAGCAAATATAACATCATTAACATAACAGATTGTACTCACGAAACTATAAACACTCTAAGTTCAGAAAGTTTAGTGGCAGTGTGATCACCAATCCATGGAGAAACATATTCATTTTCTAATAGGTCTAACAGACCTTAAACTGGTGCGTAACTCAATAATAATCTTCTCACAATTTTCTAGGAAGAATTTAGGATTCTCATGCTCTTCTTTACATTGTACCAGTGGCTTTTCCTGGGCAATACACTTGCTTGTGCTAGACCCAAAAGCTTTGAAGATATAAATAGCCAAAATCCATCTACTACAACTCCTCTGACACCATTAACAGTGGCAATTATGTATGGGAGCAGTTGAGAAAAAAATTTCCTTATGCAAAACCTTTAGAAGGCTGATTTCTACCAACTGATACCCAAGATCCTGGATTTTCCAGCCCCAGATCCTCGAGTCAGTGCAAGTCTCAAGCACTTTGAACATCCACTCAGAGCACTGACAGGCCACATTCCAGGGCAGTACTTACCATCTTAGAGCTCCACTTTCAGAGACAGGACCCCCACCTAGCTGGGACCCAAGACATGCCACATGCCATAGGCATTATTATGAGCTGCTGTGAGTCTGGTTTTGACCACGTCCATTTGCCTGCCCAAAATGACCTGTCTTCACCACATTGGGTACTGTGCACGTGTGTGTGTCCCCACTGCTTCAGCTCCACATTTGACATTTGGACTTCAAATGACTGTCAGCAGCTCCAGTCTGCTGGTACAAGGGGCGTGCCGCTGGAAAAGGCATGGAAGGAGCCCATGGGAGATAGTAACAGCACATGATCAAAGCTGGTAGAGCATTATTTATATCACAACTCATCCCACAGCTCCCTTAAAAGCTGTCTTCAAACACAGAATGCCCCATCAGGTAAGTTTGCTGACCTCTGTTCACCAAATAATTCTTTGCTGGTTTTTCTTTTCCTTCCAAAACGTGACAGTGATCTGTATGCTGCACAGAATAAATTATGAGGGCAATTCTTCCACTGTGGTTGTAAAAATGAGTTTAACAACGCTTACATTTTGCTGTGATTAAACCTTCACGGAGAGTTGCCATTCACAAATCTTAAATTACTTACAAGATGCTGTGCACCTCAGTAATTATATTTTAACTCATCAAGTTCACACATGCTCTCCTTTTGTAGCAACCCACATGTGCTTGAGAGAAATTGCTTCTGAACCTGCCTAATTTCGAAGTCTTGATTTTATACACTGTATGTAATCAAACTTTTTATTAAACATTGCCAAGCAATCTGTCACATTTAAAATGAGCTTCTCAGAAAATGTAAAGGTCCATTAAGCTGTTAATTGTGCACTATAACCCTGAATTCTTGAAAAGTTATGTTGAATATTGTTTTCCCAAATGCTTAATTCCATATTTAGCTAGTTCTACTGCCATAGTTACTATACTGGTCAGATATACAAAAAGAAATCAATATAGCCACATAAGCAAAATTCTAGCATCTAGAAAGAGGGAACAAAACGAGAAGATTTAATTTCCATTTCTCTTGTTTGAGTTTGATACAGGGAATTTCACTATATAGATACAAAACACGAATCTGATAATGTAGAAATATAAGTACACCCTAAAGGCAGAGTGATTCTGCTACAGTAATGGTTTTAGTGATTTGATAGCTCAAATTCATTGCAAGTAAACGTCAATTAGACTCGAAAATGAAAGTCAAGCAAGTGACATAGAAAATATATGCCTCTGGTTTTAAATTACTTATAATGGAGGTGAAAAAAATACTTTAGGCTGTGAAAATAAAACAGAGATGACTCCAAAACACCTAAATCACATATAAACATATTCAAAAAAATTGCTACCTCTTCTAAATGGTTCTGAAAGAGTTTGAATGCAGGTCTTTGTTTGCAAAAAGACCCCTCCAGTGAAACATTTAAATTTGACTATTCCAAACTCAAGAAACAGCAACTTTTTTTACATACCAGCTAATTAACTAGACCTTACTTCCTATCATGTACTCTTACCAAATAAAATTGTATTTCTTATCCTTAGAAGACTTTACATCTCTCTTTGATTTTGTTTGTAGCAATGTGAATAATATGATACGGAAAGTCGAGGAAGAGGAAAGGATTAAGCACATACTAATTTTTCTAAAAGACCTGTAACTCAAAGCACAGTATTAAATGAATGTTGACAGTTATTTTTCCTCTTTGTCCCTTCCTATTCAATTTAGTGTACAGACCTTCTCACAACACTGAAAATGAAGTAATTAGCACTGCTAAGTATGCATTTATTACATCTTGTAGAAGACTTTGTCCGGGGAATTTCTCTCCTTCAAGCCTTACGACCCTTCTATAGAAACATCTTCAGCCAACTGGCTTTTCAGCATCTTATCACAGCCATACAGTTTAAAAATGGCAGGGCACTCAGCAAGAATTTCTGGTCAATCCCTTTCCACTTGGGAAGGCCTGTGACAGAAAGTTCTGAATTGCCAGACATGAATTCCTCATATACAGCAACATACTTCATTGCACTGTCCACAGGGTACAGCCACAACCAATAGCTCCTCAGTATTCCAGATTCCAGCACCAAATTTGAGGTGTTTTAACCTTGTTGTTGATACTCACATGTTTACAGCTCTGATTTTCATGGGCCACAAGCAGGGGGAAGGTTACCTTAGCTCTTTTTTCACACAATTGCAAAAGAAATACCTGAGGAAATCAAAAGGGCCCCAAATTTACCAATGAAAACAACATGAGTATTTTGTTAAGTACAAGCAGCTTTTAAATATATCAGCAATATCTTTCAAATTACAATAGCTGTTCCAGGCCTGAGACTTCAGATTATGACAATTAAATTTCTAAAATTCAGTGGAGTGTGTGCTTATTTAATTAAAAGCAGATGGAATTTCATTTGCACTTCATTGTTAAGAATGCCACCTATAATATCACATTTTGACAGTGCAGCTTAACTCCAATTTATACAAAAAGCATACTTCATCAAACTAATTCTGAAGTTCATTAGAAAAGCTAAATGCCAGTACTATTTGCTATGGCAATCCCATCCCATTTGGATGTTTAAATAGGCAAACACAGTCAAATAAACTCACAGTGGATTGTGAATGCTCTATGGTTTTTTCAGATGAAGTCTTCTGTATCTGAACCACTACTGTGGGTGACATGATGTAGCCTTGATTTTAAATTTTCACAGGTATGGCTCAAGGCATTGAAAAACTATCTTGCTTGTATGTGTGTCTATAAAGTAAATCAGCTTATTTTATTTTCCTCTCAGAAATGATGCAGCATATTATACCCATCACTGGGCTACATCCCATACAGCAAGGACTTCTCACAGACTGACAGAAAGTTACCCTTGTGCACTGCCTTCAGATGATGCATATGTAAGGTTAGCACAAAACTTTCCTCCTAACCCAAAGGAGAGAGAAGGAGGCTTAGAACAAGCAAGAGCATCCCATTTACTATGACAGCCACTCAAGACAGCTGACAAGTGTTCCTGGGATGCTGGAGGCCTCCCTCCTTCATCTAAGCAACTTCGTCAGCCAAGTAGGAGGCTGGAGAGGCACTGCTCCTACCTATTTTGGTTCAGGCATGTCTGATTAGCTGAACTACACCATGGTTGTTTAGGTTTCTTCCTTGGCTGAGGTAACGTGTTGCTAAAAGATTTACAAACTCCTTTCAGTCTACTTCTGCAACACATTGAGCTCATCATAAACAGAGGTAGTTTGTATCAGAGTCATGGACAATAATGCAGGAATTACCTGCTTGTAACACACTCTTTACATAGGAGGAACACGACCAAGAAAAGTTAGCAGGTCTGTTTCAATCAAGGCTCAGTCACTGCCTTCATAAACTGCATCAACTGGTCTCATTCCAGTTTCGAAGTATAGTAACACCCAAATTGATAACAAGGCAGGTTGTACTACCAGTAATTGTAAATGTCATATTACATGATTGCAGAT
Source organism: Donacobius atricapilla (assembly GCA_013397315.1). Classification (NCBI taxonomy): domain Eukaryota; kingdom Metazoa; phylum Chordata; class Aves; order Passeriformes; family Mimidae; genus Donacobius; species Donacobius atricapilla. The sequence goes on from WBMY01004607.1 coordinate 443,004, forward strand.
AAAAATCAAATGATCAAAACTGTCCATAAATACCTTTTGCAGGGAAGGAACCATTCCTCAAGTATATTACTGAAACATTATAGTGTGTATAGGATATTGATGGAGTTCATGTTAAGCATTTTTGTACAAAGTTTTACACATCTGGTGGGCTGTTTGGTCCTTGGAAGGCCAGACAGGCACTTCCCAGTAAGCTTGTGCATGGAGGCTCTAGGGTTTACAGTGTATTGGTGTGGGACTAAAGGCTTTACAGCCCTGAAAGATGAGAAAGGCAGCAATTGTCTAACAGTTTTGGATTCTTGTTTTCATCTTTCACAGGCAGATCTGTGTGAAATAAAATAACCTTCAGCTTTTATGAATTTACAGCAAGATTGTACACATCTTGGGACAAGCTCTAACTGGCAGGCAGATCCCTTTGTCATGTTGCAAGTTAACTGGACAGTCATTGAACTGGAAGTTTTACACCCAGCTTACCAGAGAGCCAGGCTCTTAAAAGAATATGGAATAGGACAACATACAAGATTTTGGCACCAGGATTTTGAACCAACAGGTCAGTGAATTTTTTTCTAGCAGGGGAAAAGAAAAGCAGCTAGGTTTGTGCCTCACACCTCTGCCGCAGAGTGCTTCCCTTGTTAGCACAGAAGCCTCAGCCTTATATTCTAGATATACTACTAAATATTTTTAGTATTGTTCATATCTGTGGTCTTTTTGTGTGTGTGTGTATATGGGGGGGGAGGTTGGTTTTTTTGTTTTGTTTTGTTTTTTTGTTGTGTGGTGTTTGGTTGGTTCTTTTTGGGTTTGGTTTGGTTTTTTTTTCCTGCCTGTAAAGCAATACTGTTTTCACACATACTTTACTCACAAGTCAGAAATATCTGACAGTAGTCACAGACTTCTTGCAAAGAAGTGTTTCATGTGTTTAAAATCTCCTTTTTATCACGTAACAGGAATTTGCAAAAAATATTGACATTTTGAACACCTTTAAAAAGGTAACAAGGTAAGAACAGGCAAACTAAAAGAAATGGTAAGTGGACGGCTGAGAAAAGCCTGAGTGTTAAAAAGTTTTTTTGAGAACCACTGCCTGCGATGATTGGATTCATCACAAGCCTAGGGAGTCTCCATAAAATCCAAAGTACATACATCATACTCCTTTAAACAGTGTCACCACCCAAATGCTTGCAATAAATTCTATATTATTTGCAATATGTCATTGAGCTGGCACTCAGTAATATCAATGATGCAATTTTCTTCTGCCTTGACACATACCAAATACACTAATAAAATCTAGCAGATTAAACCTGGATTCACTAGGTGTTATTAGCCTTAATCTAAAGGAGAGTTCTGTTAAAACTCTTGCTTCATTTATCTTTGATGTTCCTGTATCTTACCATGACTCATGCTGCTTCTTAAATGCAGCCCTTAATTTCAAGGACACCATCTTTGCTTACAACCTTCAAATTAGAAATAAAGGTTAAAACAGGTAAGAAACTTGAATCAATGGACTCAGCAGAAAAACAATAGAAAGAATAATCGAAGTTAGAAAGAACTGACTAATACTGCCATCATACACTGCAAAGTTTTATCTCAGTTTTAGGTACTTATTTGCTATTATTGCAAATTCCCAATTTAAGTTAGTGCATTTAGTTATTCATAGAACTAAATGTCTACAGTTATCTAGTTTAATCAAATAATTTTCTCTCCTCAAGTCACTGTGGTATCCGTAAACAAAAACTATATGTACAAAATCTCATAATCTTCTTTGATTTTTTTCTTATTCTTATAAGTATCAACCAGCTTATGGACTACATTATCGCTTTCAGCCTAGCATGACATTTCACAACAAAAACAAACAAGAAAGGTCATGTTCCAACAAATTTATTACACTCTAGAAGAATTCCCAGAAAGATGAGCTTGCTTTCTCTCTGGAAACCTGTTGTGCCACCAAATTTCCTCTGTTTATTTGAAATGCTCCCACCATTTCCTTAGCTTTACAATACTTTGGATCTTCTCATAGCACCCAGAACACTTATGAGGTCACACTACCATTTCAAGAATCTTTTAATCTGTCCCAATTACCAAACCCTCAATTGCCAGACTGCGGGATTTACCTCAACAACCCCATTCTATTTTGGTCACACACTGCAGAAAGATTAAGGTAATTCAGATCAAGCCCAGAGACAGAGTCATTGAGATTGGTATGGGGAATAATGAATAAATTTTGGAAGTACTATCTAGTGGAGCATATCTTGTTCAGCCTATGAAAACATGTCTCCTCTACTTAAATACATCAGAAGGGGTTAATAGTAGAACAGACCACAAAAGCCTATAAGCAACACAAAATTTTGGTGTAGGAACAAAAGGACACTGGTTTCTCAAGACCCAGCGTAAGGAGGGAGTATTTTATTCCTTCCAGTGGGGAAAGATCATCAACAGTAGATGAAAAGTACTCCATAACAGCTGGAGATGAAACACAAAAATCCTGAAGGTGATATGCATTCCCATACTCTTGAAATATATTAGCTGGGATAGGTTTCTGACCTGGCTGTCCTGAAACTTGGCACCTTAACACCTCTACTAGGCACACACAGACTCCTTTCATCCCCGTCCAGGTTAAGGTGGCTGGGTTATACCACACCCTCACCCCTAGACAGTCACTGCCCATCCCTCCACACTCCTCAGTTTCTTCTCCTGCTGCAGTGGTCCGCTGACTCTGCTCCCTGTGGTGTTTAACACATTCCCTGGGCAGCCTGGAAGCCTGCCTGCAGGCACTTCCCCTGCAGCTGCCTGCCTTTTGCCACAGAAAAGTTTTCATCAGGGCAGCCACAACCTCAGCAACAGGCCGATATATATTTAATGAACAGAGCTAGCTGGCACCTGCCTGCGGCCGAGTGTGGTCACAGTGCTGGAGGGAGGAAAGAAAGACAAGAACTGCTAAGAGACACGAGATATTAACTGAGAATTTCAGCAAGTCAGCAGGTTGTAGAGGGCAGCAAAATAAAAATAAAACCAAAAGAAAAAAAACCAAACAGGAACACAAACTGAGAACAAACCAAAAAAACCCAAACAAACAAACAAAAAAACCCCAACAACCCAACAGTGTTAGGACTACAGCATCTAGCATGGGTGCTATAAATGACCTACTCATTACAGAAAGAGGGCTGAAGTCTTGTGCCTTCATTTGACAAAGTAAATTTGATTGCTCTGTCTATAAGAAGACCAGATGAGCTACAAATAGTCTGGAACAATGCAGAGAAGAAATTGGCAGAAATTGGCATTATCACAGATGAAGAGGCAGCCACAGTTAACCTTGATGTAACAGGGACAGAAGATAATTCTAAGGTTACGTCAGAAAGGAGAGTAAAAAGAAATGTGATGAAATCACTCAGACACTGCAGAGGCACTTATCCCAAAGTTACTACTACTTGTACATCATATCTGCTTCTGGAGAAAAAAATAGCATAAGATCCTGAATACATTGCTATATTCAGGAGATGAGAAGTTCACCAATAGTTAAAATATATATATTCAAAATTTAAATAGTAAGCCAGGAACTAGTTAGCCCCCATTCATAGTAATAAAAACAAAGGCAACACTAATAGCTATTCACTTAGGTGGACTTTATAATAGAATTGTTTCAGTGGATACCAGTGTTTAAAGTACTAAAAATCCTAATCACTAAGGATCAGGCAGTAAGGGCAACAAAAACAGTACCAAAGTGCTGGGGGAAGAGAACAGTAGGTAGAGTCAGAACTGGCAGTCAGAATTTGGGATGGGAGCAAAAAGGTTCATAGTGCAAATGATGACTTTTTAAGGACTCAAATCTGCTAATTAAAAGTGAAGCAAGGTGGGGCACAGATAGAAAATAAAGGATGATTCCAAAACAGTCTGCTGTGCAGCAGCAGTAACACCAGGAATTTCAGATTCATTGAGACACAGATGGCACCATGGAAACCCCTGGGAATGCTTTAGTGTGTCCTCAACAGCTTAATCAAAACAATAAATGAAATACTCATATTGCTTTACAAGTGAAATGAATAAGATTCAAAATGGAGCTCCATACTGGGTTTGATAACTTCACAGAAAGCTAAAGAGAATATAATAAAAGGGGCAGTAATAAATTATCTCTGCATTTCTAAAAAAGTAGATGAATTAGTATTTGCAAAACTTATGGTTTTAAATATGACATAAGGTAGGATACAGTAGAAGTTAAAATTTGTCATTCGTGCACTTCTTGCTGTGGGATCATTGAGTCAGTTTCAGATGGAGCAAAACAGAAAGTGTCCACAGACTTCAAAAAAATTAGACATGAAAAAATGTCAGCCAAATTTTAAACAACATACATAACTGAAGGTGGCTTTCAAAATTTCTTAACTTAAGCCAGATGGAGCACGTCTCCAATGCTATGTAAGTAGTGCTGAGAAACAGCAGTTCACTGAAGCCAAAACACCGTTTTCAAGCACAACAGGTGCACACAGGGGATGGCAGAAATTATATTTGTGCTAAATATCTGGTCTTCCAAAAGCCTTACTTGAAATACAAATAATCATGTCAGCCAGTAATGAATTTGCCAGGCTCTGGAGTTGGCAAAGGAACTGCTAGTGTTCCCAGCAGCAAGGCAGGACAATGTTGCTTGCTCCTTGAACATCCAAGGCAACACGAACGTCACCAGAAACGTCACCCACTGGTGTCTCACAATGCCACTTCTTAGGGAAAGCAACTGCAAACCCAGAAGATGGAAGAACACCACATTTCCTCTCTAAGTATTGTACAGCCTAGGGAGGGGAAAAAAAGCTTCCATATAAATCCTGAAAAAGACAAAGAGATGGAGAAAATCGAAGAAAGGAATTTGCACTGGAGAAATTTCATTATTTTTATCAGTGTTTTGTTCCAATTGGACTATCTCATTCATCAGCTCATGCGCCCTTTCACAGACCTCCCCATGGGCACAGAGGCCATTGGGTCCCTGCCAAAAAAGCAGTTGAGGAGACATCAAGGCTGTGTGCATTTAAAAAAATGTGAACTAAACTAGTGGCCTGAATCCAAGTAAGCCTGTACCACTCTCTCTACTCTGAATGTTATGTAGAGAGCAATGGCACAGGAAGATCACATTTAAGCTTAGCCTCCATTGCTTCTTTGTCACAGACATATTATAAAAACTGAGTCCTGAGGGTTTTTCTCTGAATCAGAAAAAAAAAAAAAAAAAGGTTATATCCAGTCTTTTTCAGACCTGTATGCAAAACATTCTAGTCACCCATATTAATAAAACTCAGAATTTCCCAGAAGCATTTCATCCTTTTTGTTCATAAACTAGCAATCTTGACCTCCAGCTTTTAATTTATTTTACTGAAATATTTATTTCTTTCAATAAATGAAGCATTCCAGATTTGACTCTCTATGCAACAAAGATTAGTCAAAGAGCAGGACAGTGCATATACCAATTTTATTTACTCATCTCCATACATATATGAAGGTATAAAGCTGACTACCAGAAGAGTAACAGAAGGCATTAGCAAATTCCATGCTAAAGCTTTAGCTTATCAAGTTAATGATTCATTAATTTATTAAAATAGAGCTGAAAGTCCAGGAGCAAAGTTCCAAAGTAAAACAAAGTGATTTTACTTGTTCTTAAAACAGTCTCCTAACTCATTCAAAAATGACAGTACCTGTTACCCAGACCAGAAGCTTTTTACTACCTTGCATGGGATTGTAAAGAGTAAACCCAGCAAAAGTAATGGATTGACTCATAGAAACAACTGTTTATAAAATGGAATCCTTTGACAAAAGTCTAGGTGTGGCTGAGGGAAAAACAAGCAGCATCTGCACCAAAGCTTCTGCTGTGCTGTCACTCAGCACACGACAGAGCCCACAGTGAGGTCATCAGCCACTCACTGTGGGCTCACAGAGATTGTTTAATTGCATGCCTAAATAATTTCATGAACTACGAGGAAGAGATCGCCGCTCTTGTTTAAGCTCTTCCAAAAACCTATCCATTATTCCTAATTATCTTCTAATGCCTCTCTCATTTGCCATGTACAGAGTCACTGCAGTGAGCACAATGACCTTTTGCTGGACTTCCCCGACTGCGGTATTTCAGAGTTGTCCCACTGAGCTGTGGGATCAGGAAAAGCAGTGATTGCAAATGGTGTTCTAAAACGAGCATGCAAAAGGGCTGAACCACCCTAGACTGGAAACGAGGCTTTCAAGTTGATGTGTGCCATTACAGGAGGACGGGATGCAGCGTTCAGATGTCAGTCATCCATACAGTCTCCTGTCAATGACCTTTGCAGAGAACAAATCAATGCTAAGCAGATACTGTATCTACTACTTCTGACTGTGTAGGAAAGGTCAAGCCATTTTCATGTATGTATCAGTTCCAACATTACTGTTTTCAGGCACCGAACTGCTTAAGCCTGGGAATTAAGAAAAAATCCCTATCTTGCACAAAACACCATTTCAGAATGTGTTAATTTAAAGAAAAGACTTGGAATGGAAACATTTCATAAGCAAGGTATGATGCTTGCAGAAGGAATGTAAAGTTCTATCTTGCTATCATGAAATGTTCTCTAAAAACACAATGCAAATGAAATTATAAACAGCATTTATGAGATGACTGCCTTAGTATAATCTGATACCACCTGTGTGTTTGACTACAGAAGCAAATATATTTTTAAAATATTAAGTCATTTACAGTCATTTTGCACATGCTTGCTGTACCCGGCTTTGATTGTATGTACTGGCCTCAGAGATTAATCTCCTCTTACAGTTCAATTAGACAGCATATTTTGAGAAGCCTTTATAGAAATACATGTTTTGTTTCTATATTTTAACTTGATCCCATTTAGCTCAATGCCCAATCCTTTTAGCTTCAGCAAAAATTTTGTAATACACATATTGCCACAGTCTAGGAGAAATCATAACTGAAATTTCTGGCCTTTTTTAAAAATATATATTTGAATTCCAAAAATAGGATTCATTTTAACATTTCATAGGACCTGAAAGTTCAAGGATGAACATCAAAACTCTATTAAAACACTGTTTTTAAATGCAAAAGTATCCTGTTGCATATCTTAAACATACCACAAATTTCAAACACCTTCAGTCTGGTTCTGGTTAGAAGACACTGCTGCACTATTTGATCTTGCAAGTGCAAGATTGACAAGGACAATGTTTTAAAATATTCAGAAATATAGTATTTAAAAATGCTTGCATATGGGAAAAGGGCTATTTACTCTTCAGTGTAATAAATTTCTCAGTTACATTAACTGCAGCATCATAAGGACATGTTGTATTCCTGCTCTCTAGCTGTGTGGAAGTGGAGCAATGGCAATGCCATACATCCATAAGCAAAGTAATAAAAAAGGATCTATAATCTTTTGACACATACATTTAATACATTTCCGTAAGGTTTATCACATTTCTTGCTTCCTCTGTTCAGCATCACTTATAGTTAATGTTTAGGTATGTGCAATATTTAAATTCACTCAGCAGTCCACATTAAGAAAATAGAAGCAATGTTTTTAAGAATAAATAGTTATTTCTAATCTTATTGCACTTGAGTTGGTCAAGAGGTAAAGCATTTTATTATAATTTTGTAAACCAGAGAAAACATCCACTGACTCAACTATTTAATTGTTTATGTTATTCTCTTGTAAAGCCACATTCTAAGAATGGTTTCTCTCTGTCAAGCAGATATAAAGGTAGAACCAAATCATTCAGCTTTGCACCATTGAACAGTGTACACCAACAGATTAGGAAAGCCTATTCTGATGCTGCTGTCACCCATATCAGCAAATATAAATCTGAAATTAAGTTTTGTGTTAATTTTTAATTAGTTGATTGTGCCATCACTTCTAGAAATAAAATCTAAAAAATAATTAAAAAAAAAAATAAATATCATTGTCTTGGAGTCAAAATTGGAAAAAAAAGCTATACTTATGACAGCAGCCATGCACCAAAAGCCAAATTACAGGCCAGTAACTCATTTTAAGATTTCTAAAACTACCTGCTGAATTATGTTTTCACTGAGGAAATCCAATCTATGCACGGTGATGCAGGACAGAGCTGCCTGTCTCTCTGTCTTGTCATACTGCTTATTTTGATTAGCTGCAATGGCATAGAACTATAGATTATTAATATACTTTTATTGCATTTTGGATAGCTGACTTATTGACAGTAGGTTTGGGGCATTTTCTTCCTGAATTTTTATGACCATGCCTTTTTGATTACTATGCTTTTTAAATTTTTATTGGGAGTTTAAAAATGGCTGCATTTCTTCAGGGATCGATGAAAAATTCTATCAGGTGTAATAGCAAAAATGTTCATTTAGTTGCAGAGGGCATTTAAAAAAAATTCAAAACCAAAACAAACAAAAATCCCCTCTATACAAACACTGGTATGTTCTTTTCATCTCCCATTCTGCCCTTGAAAAAGTCTCAAACTTTTTTAAAGCAGGATCCAAAATAAAACATGCTGAAGATGTAACTTCTTTTTAAGCAATCCAGGTTTTTACTCAGTGAAAGCTTTTTTCCTTACTCCCTAATAATGATGAACATACAGTACAACAGTAATTATTCTAAAAACAGTTACACTTCCTACTGTGCCTTCATAAGCAGAACTGTGGAACAGCAACATTGCAACAGCACTTGGTAAATGGAAATCAGAATGCTAACTCTGCATGTGAGCACACAGGTCTGCTCAAAGACTCTGCAGACTGTGGGTATTGCTATAACTGGCTATGAGTGTCTGCTTTTGAAGACAGCTGTTTCTCATGGGTAGTCTCTTTCATTTCATTTGGCCATACATTAATAGGTTGTCATCCTGCACAGCATTAAGAGAGGGTTGTGGCAGAAGCAAACAGAAATGCTTTCTCCAGAAAGCTGGTGATGGGAAGGGGGAAACGGATTACAGCCAGCAGCAGCATCCAACTAGAAAACCTGGGGTTTTTACACTTCCATAAAAACTGACAGAGAAAATGCAGCAGAAAGGTATAAAACAGATTTTTTTTCATTACAACTATGATCACTACAAAGCTATTGATCTGAATTCTGTGATGTGTTTTGGAGAAATATTTACTTTCAAGGAAGAAGATAAAACAGGAATCCATTACATTCTTTACTTGCTTTAAGAGTGTCATTAAAAGCAGGCAAAAAACTCAAAGCATCCATATTCTGTGATAAAAATGTATTTTATAAAATAGCAAGAGTTTTCTGAAACAATTCCCTAAAACCAGTAACCAAGCACCTAAGTTGTATATTTCCCTATGATGTAAATCAGGACAAATCAACAGCAAGAAATGTACCTTCAGCACACTCCATCTTGAACTTTCAAAGGAATACGTTAGAGAATCAGTTCATTTTCTTGCCCATACCCAGAAGCCCAACACTCAATTTTACTTTTTTTTTTCTTTCTACTCCTAAAAGTTATACTAAAATGGCTTTAAAAGGTATTTTATTACTCCAGTGGAAATTAATACCTTCTGCAAAACAATGTACACATTCCCATAGGCTTTTTGTGAATTCTCACAAGCTATTACAACTCTTTAATTTTATCTGAATTTTAACCATGTCTTTACACCTAGTCCCACCTTACTATCTTGCCATACCATCTTACTAATAATCACTTCTGAAATTCCAAGTCCTACATCTTAATTAAAACTGTGGACTTGTATTACACCACTAAAATAACTACAGGACTTTGAGGATTTGGGCATCTGGGAGAAAAAGAATTGATATGATCCAAGACTTGATTGTCCAAATACCTTCTGTTTTAAAAGGAGGTGTTTTCTTTTGGTATGACAGATGACCCTTAGAAAATATCATATCAAAGTCATCAAAAAAGTGAAGGCCTAACCAAAATGAAAACTATCAAATGCATCAGACAGCATCTGAAAAAAAGATAATTTTACCTGTATCGAACATGCTCGATTGTGTCATATGTCAGCTTGCTGCTGATATTCTGACTATGAGGGTTGCCTAGGAGACAACAGAGATACAGAAATTAATCATTAATCAGAATTCTGCTATTAAATTTCTCTTTTATCAAAGTATTACACCAAGCGACCCTAAAAGATGATAAAGATTCAATGCATACCTCACAGGAATTCCCTGAAGCCCCTTAGTTAAGGAGAAAGGATACAACATTCTAAAGCAATTATGACAGACCTAGAAACTTCAGCTGGATCTCTTACTAATACTTAGGCAGCTCCCCTAAAAAGAAAATGAAACTGCATATGCACAAACATACTAGGAAAACTACACACAGAATGCACATTCGTAAACGTGTGTGTACAGTAGCTAATAAATAAAAGACAGGATCTGGAGATAACAGACAATCGTGATTGGACAGGAGAATTAATCCTTGGTTTCTTAGTATCTGAAATTAAAATAATTAAATGAAAGATAAATTTTATTGCAAAATTAGTAGCCACCTTAGCTCAGCTCAGCACAAGCATATGTAACAGTTAAGACAGCATGATTTTATCTTTTTGAGCAAAGAAGATTACAGCAATATTCACCCAGGCACAGCACACTTTCCTATTAGCAAATACTTAGAGAACATGCCAAAACAGTTTTGAAAGGGAATGAGGAAAAAATTGCTATACTAACACAGTTTTTGCAGTAGGCTCTAATATTAGCTACTCTCTTCAAAATTTAAGTTACCCTGATGAAAGTTGTTGAGTGAAGGTGTTGAAAATAATAATTTTAGAGCTCAAACCCAAAACTAATACTTAGACTTTTCATGTCTGATGTTGCATTTCTGTAATTTCCAATTCAAATATTTTCAATTTAGAAGTGAGACTATCTCTTACCCATATTACTTTCCCTCATTTACACATGTAACAGCTAAACTGCAGTTCTTTGGGCCTGTGGGTTATCACCAGGAAAATAAAAAAGCTGCAAGTCAATTTCCTCCTTCATTCACATCTGTGTTTGTTAAATTAACTCTTACTATACAGCATTTACTGTTCTTAGCATATGAGATGTAACTGAAAAAAAAAAAATTTTGACCATTCTGGAGCACTTGTTATCATTTTAGATGAAAACACCAATAAAAATATACAATTTTTTCTCCTACAGTATTATAGGTACCATGCAAATCTGCTCCAAACTGGCAGTACTACTATTTCTATTCACAAGCATTCAATTGATTCACAAATTATTTTTTTTTCTGACACAGATGGTACTTATTAAAAGGGTTGAGCCCCACGTTGTTTGAAATAACTAAGATCAAAGCACATACATTTCACTTTATAATGTCTGTGGTGACAGAACATTAATTTTCGCATCACTGGCATGCACCTGAATAGGAGATCTTGAATGTAATCAAATCAATGTATTTTGTTATAACAGAAAAAAGCCCCTATCCCTATCAAGAATAACACTTATTTTATTGTGGAACTTAAATTTATGCTCTGGATCCCATCCTCACCAGCATCCAGGAAAAAGAATAGGCGGAAATGACATAATAGCGCATTGAAAATGAAAACTACCCAAAACTCTCAAGTGGCTTGCCCAGGTGATAAGCATGTGTGCCAGTGCTGGAGTGAACAATCATTTTCTTGTAAAGCAGTGGTACCTGGTTCCCAAGTGAGAAATCCCTTTGTTCCATGAATCAGGGACCACAGGAAAGACACAAAACTAGCAAAAAGGACACATGACCCACAGATAATAACACACGATAGGAAATTTGATAGCTTCACTGGGACTACTCACAGCATAATACTGTGCAGTATTTTTTTTCTGGTTGAGCATGACTCACTCCAATGTAAATTGTCTCACACAGTAACAATATTTCTTAAACAATGGATGCTGCTGACTTTGTATAAAATCACACTCAGTGTGTGATTCTCGGCTAGATAATAACATTAGAAAGAAATGAAAGGTTTAGGCAGGGGATCTCGAGATTAAGTACTTACAGGTGGTGCTGTAATAGTTAAATGTCCACCCAGATATTATGCAATTCTGTAGATACTTTTACTCACATTCCTCTGCACAGGATTGCTTTGGCAATACCTATCCTTTTTCTGAGTAGGCACCAAAGTCTAATAGTCAGAGAAGGGCAAAGTCTAATAGCAACGATTCTATGCCTAAATTCATTTGGGATCTTTGAGCTATGCTTTTTTCTAAATAAAACACCTTTACTGAGCCACAGTACAAGCATTTTGTGATGACTCTCTCTGCAAAGGAGGGTGGTTCTGGATTCTGGTCCTTGCATAAGAAACTGAGTTTGCATTTTTGCATGGAAAAAAACACAAAAAAATGAACAGTGCTTATAGCTAAAATGTATTTCTTTATCCTAAGCCTGGTGCCCTAATAGAGTCATGCAACAGAGCCATGTTCGCTTTGATCTTTCCTCTTCACCAGCATCGACAGGTCCTTGGCCACCAAAGAATGAAGCTAGAGGTGACACAAGGAGCCTATGTCTCCTTTGAAAAAGCACTGGTCTTCCAACTACTGTACAGCAGGATTAAAAAACCTGCAGAATGTCTCTTCCAAGAATCACAGTTTTGAATGAATTAGATGGAGACTTGAGAAGACTCATGGGAACATTGCTTTGCACTTACCATAAACGTTGTTTCTGAGGTCATCAGTAAAAGCTTTAAGTAGACTCTCTGGGAAAAGTGCTGAACCAGCATGGTCAAGGTAAGTAATACCTAAAATACAAATAAAATTACTAGTTTCAATTTTTAAAAGATTTACTGCCATTTTCTCCCACAAATTACATTGTGAAGTGCACCATTCAAATACCCCTTTTCATTTACTAGCAGAAAATAAAAAAAACCCGAAACACCGCATAATTTTTAATTAAAACCAAAGAGGTCCTTCCTTTCATGCTTAGATTATACAGCCTTCAGAAGAGAACAATCTTTTGTTTGGCCTGTACAAAACTGAGCAAGCTGGTGTCTTCAGCCATAGTACCTTGCTACTTCTAGACACTACTTATTACGAAAACTGCTATTACCACAATGTTAATAATTATTATTACAGCAACACTGATTGTGATGTTGCTGAAAGGTGAGGCAATCCTCTCAAGAACTGACAGGACCTAAATCATGTCTGAAGCCCAAAGACAGCACTAGTAAAAGTTTTAATATATTTAATCATGTCTTGCCACTCTGCTGCACTTAACATTCAATTCATTTTAAAAATCTCCTTTTATATTAAGCTACGGCAAAACTTTTAAATAAATGTTTATTGGAAATGAAGAGTTTTTTCATGTTTAGCTTTTTTAGATTTCTTAATCTTTAGCAATTATTCTTCCATTTCTCCAGTGTGTTTCATGCTCTTTATTAGTTTTTTCATTTCACTTACCTGAAGTATTTCAACCTATTTCAAATTTTAATAATGATGAATATGATTAAGATTAGAATTTATCAAGTATTTTAAAGGTCTTTCCTTTCCACATGGATTTAAAATTGAGTTAAGCTTTAAATGAGAAGCCTTGACACTTGGAAATATATATTATTATATATTATGTTACTGGAGCAGTGATCCAGTGGGTAAAGCTGTGAGGCAGTGCTAATAATAAAACCAATCCAGACACTCACCCCTTATTTTCAAAAGAGAAGAATCCTCTCCTGCTTTAAGATTTCCTCACTTACAGTACCTAGCAAAAGCAGAATTCTTAATGATAGCTTGAAGTCAGTCAAGTGTTTTAAGGTGTTTCAAGGGTGGAGCATGGACAAAAACAGGGTCAAGTTATTAGTACAGGTTTTTTAGGTTTTTACTTTTTTAGAAAAGAAGAATCCTAGGAAGTTTCTCCAAAGCAATATGAAGCAGCACGTACAAGCACTCCAGGGTCAAAATGCATATGGAGGTCTGTCCTGTTCAGTTCCCGACAGCTGCTCAGCTCTCCGCAGGAATGCAGGGCTTTGGAGGGAGAGAAGCATACTGCCCACAGCAGGACACAGCCAGACCCCTGCCCAGTGCTGCGGCACAGCTTCTGCCAGCAAGGGGACAGCAGCTTTCCCTCCAGCAGGATATATGCCACCATGGCCACCCCAGGACCTGTAGCTTGGCACCAAAAGCTCGGGCAGGCCCTGAGATGGAGCTAAAGCGTGGAGCTACAGCCACAACCTCCACCAGCTCCGACAGCACCAGTCAGGGCAATAGGCAGCCCACGGCCACTGGATAGAGCTGGGAGAGGTGGGAAAGGCAGGAGTAGGGCTGAGAATGGAAAGAGGCAGCCCAGAACCAGACACACGGAGAAGGACTGCTGTCCTAGAGGGAACCACCCTGGCCAACACTCTTCCAACAAAGCCTCCACAGAGATACCATTTGGCTTTCATGGGCACCAGGAGCACAGCCAGATGATGCGCCTCTGGGAGCAGCTGGACCTTTCCAGACCCAAGGATGGAGACAACACTGAAGTCATTACACAGCCCTACAGCATGAGCAAAAACCAGGCAGCTGAGGCTCCTCAAATACAAACCATTCACTGACAAGGAACAGGCACTTCCCATCCTGACCAACACTCCTGTGAGACAATATGGACTAAAAGACTTCGAGGTAAAGGGCCCTTACATGGTTTTTCAAATTTGATTCCTTATGTAGCTCATGATGAAGGACAATATTGCAGTTCTGTGAAATGGAAGTATAAAAACCGGCTAGTCATTCTTTGAACTCCTCCTCTGGGCATAATACTTTTAAAATCTGTGAGGAAATTTGGCTGAGGAAGGAAAAATTATGAATTCTTAAACTTTTATTTTATATTTAATGCTGCTGTTTAATTGAAAACAGAGAACAGCATTTAATACTCTCTCCCACTGCCCAAAGAAAAAGAAATGGGCTCTCTTGTCTATTGAGGCTGCACTGAAAAAAATCTTCATTGCTACTGCACTTTTATGATGTAGTTTTTCCTTGCTGTCTTATTTCAACAAAATTGTATTTTTAAAGAAAAGAAAAAAAAAGTGGCACGTGTAACACCACAGAAAAAACACATTAATAACTTTCATTGTGCTTTTCCCCTGCTTTAATAACATTTGCTATTTTATCGTTACTGAATGCACATTAAGCAAAGGAATTTTTCAGTACATAAAGAACAATATAGTTGCCATTGTTTCACTGTGGTATTTAGTATATAGGCTGTCAGCACTATAGAAATTGTCAGAAATGATACTGTTTATGGGAAATAACAGAAGAAAGAAAATATAATATGATCAACCAAAAGAACATTAAAATGCAATATCCATCAGGACGTTGTTTCATTGCTCAGGGAAAATGTAAAATTAAGTTTTAGTTTAATTTACATACTATTATGTTTGGAGTGTGTAACTGACTTCGCTGGCCTAACAATATACGAACTGTTTGATAAAATCATATTTCAGAAGTAGATTTTTTTTTTAATACAAATATCAAAAACCATTCAATGTGTTGGCATTAGTTATGGAGAGTTATTCAGCCAGGGTATGGGTTCATAAGCTGCAATATTCATATGCTAATATCCTTGCGGATTAATTTTACATGGGGAACTCTTTGGGAACTAATGCAGGCCAGTCTGTTCTGCTGAAAAAGTCCCAGCCCAGCACTCTGATCTCCTTACGTGCTACAATTCACCTAACAAAGCATTTACTATCCATGTGTGCTCTTGGCCCTTTGTAAAACTTCATGAGTGCACACCTACATAGAGCCTCAGAAATGCCAGGGGACCATCCAGTTTAACTGAACATTTATATCTCCTAAAAGAAAAAAGATAATTTAATTTGGAGCATTTCAATATTAGAGTTTAAGGCCAAGCAAGAACACTTTACTGCACAAAATTCTGAGAACTTGCAAAACATACAAGGCAAAGAGAAACTACCAGATTAATCTTTGTGAGCCAAATATCTGCTTCTGACAAAAGCACACTTGCCTAAAATGTGACTCCACCTGACTGAGAAGAAATTGAAAGACATCATTTGATAAATTGAAAGTTGAACAAGGCAGTTATATCTTTACTAAATCTTTTAGCAACTGCTAAGCTGTGTAAATGTTTACCACCCAGAGGACAGCCTAGAGGGGAAGCACAGAGACACTCTGGAGGCACTTCCTACAATAGCCTGGTGCCACATGGCACTAAGTGATTAAGCTGTCTCCTACTTCACAACCCGCCCAGTCACCCAGCTCCTCTCTGGCTAAATGATTACTACTTTGGTATTATGTAATATGTTCTTGTAATGCTTGAAATAGTTCTTGGCGCTACACATTTCTGAACTTCACCTAAGTGTCACTTCCAAAAATAACCAATTTACCTACACACCATCTGGATGCTCTGTGATCACCTCCTTAATGTGAAGAATAACCTTTTGTTATTCAGTGATTCTACTACAGTCACCAGAACAAGCCAACCTGATCTTCACAGATTAGTTCTCACAGCCCTGACACTTCAAAATTCCTGCACTCCAGCTGATTACAGGCTGCCAGTTATATTGCCAAAAGTCTCATAATAAAGAATGAAATGTGTAGTTACAAAGCAGCAACTCTACAGAGTCATGAATTTTGATTGGTGGGTATAATTGCAATTCAGTAGGATTATATACACAATATTACTTGGAAAGCAGATACAGAAAATGCCCTGGGGAGAGAATATATATCTTAAGTATGGCAATATCAACAAAACCAGTATGAAATAACTGATATAAAAACAAGCTGAAGGCAAAATTAAACATTATCTGTCAAAAGACAAATATCACATTTCCATATTCCAAACCATAAGCAGGAAAAAAAACAAGTGACAAAACAGGGAGAAGTGGGCTCTACAGAGGTTGTAGACAAGTGTGATATCATTTGGACAAAGAGAGGTTTTAACAGATAGGATCACATCAGGTACCTCAGCTTCACAGAATCACAGAACAGTTTGGGTTGGAAGGGATCTTAAAGATCATTTAGTTCCAACCACCCTGCCATGAGCAGGGACACTTTCCATTAGCCCAGGTTGCTTCAAATCCCATCCAGCCTGGCCTTGAACTCTTCCAGGAATGGGGCATCCAGCTCTCTCAAGCAATCTGTTCCAGTGCCTCACCACCCTCACAGTAAAGAATTTCTTCCTAATATATAATCTAAACCTACCCCCTTCCAGTTTGAAGCCATTCTCCCTTGTCCTGTCACTACATTGTCCCTCTTCATCTTTCTTGTAGGCTTCAAGTACTGGAAGGCTGCAATTACATCACCCCGAAGCCGTCTCTTCTCCAGGCTGAACAATTCCAATTCTCTCAGACATTCCTTATGGGAGAGGTGCTCCATTCCTCTAATCACCTTGGTGGCCTCCTCTAGGTTGCTCCAACAGGTCCATGTCCTTCCTGTGCTGGGGACCCCAGAGCTGGATGCAGCACTGCAGAGGGGTCTCACCAGGGTGGAGCAGAGGGGCAGAATCCTCTCCCTTACCCTGCTGAGCACACTGCTTTGTATGAAGCCCAGGATATGGCTGGCCTTCTGGGCTGTCAGCACACACGGCCAGGTCATGTCCAACTGCCAGGTTATTTTAGTAATCTAAGTCAGATACCCTTTAGAGTCAGCTCCTTCTTTCCAGTCACTGCATAAGACTTAGCTTCCCCAAGGGAGGCTCCTAAATTAAACAGCAAAAGTAGCTTTAACTATGTAATGTAGTACCTATAGCCTTCCTAAAAGTGCCTGAAATTCCTGACACAAGGCATGATATGCCTACACACTGTATGGACAGACAGATAAAGATCCACATCATACAAAACAATTAATGAATTGCATTAAAAGAAAACAAAATCCTACTTATATGGCTTGAGATTTGCCTTTGCTGGATATTTTCTGGATTAAACATTTAATGAATATTTTTACCTGCACCTTCAGTTCCTTTTTGGCATTGATTTAGACAAAAACTATCACATCAGAGTACATTTTCTCTATAAAAACAGGCCTCTCATCTAAATAGTCCTGTTCTGCTAGACAAGGTAATGTTTTATTTCCCTTGCTTAGGGCCAAGGAGCTCTTCAAAAGACCACAAAATCATAGTGCTTGACGGACAAGGCCATAGATGCTCAAAGCCTGAATAGTTACTATGCAGTTAAAGGAGACACTGTTCCTCAGCATGATTTGACTTAATTGCTGCAGGCCTGGTGAAGTAACGCAGCAGTCAGCCCACAGCCATGGGGCGCATTCTGCCAGTCCACCAAATTCATCAATTCAAGTAATCACAGCTTGACCCAACTGCCAAATGCTGCTCTGCAGTGGGCTGCAACCAACCTGGATAATGGCACCAATATTCGAAGGGCTGCTATCCAGTTACTGAGTTCCGTGGGAAAATAGTGATTAATTAATGTATTTGAGTGTTTGACTTAATGGACTCATTACAAAAAGCAAAGCATGAAATGTACAATTACATTTATCCATAATAAGTTCCCATTATTTTTTCCATGTGCTATTGGCTTGCATTATTTGCTCTCACTGCATTATTACCTACAGCAAAGTAGGCAGAACATCAAAACCCTTTACAGAGAATACCACATGCTCTCTTTGCTTGCTGTACTCCTCAGCTGGGGCTATACCAACTCCACAAAAGCTCTTCAGGTGGATAAGGTTATTCAGTGTCGTTATGCACTGACACTGTTCTATGTACATGAGTCCCTACTTGCAGTTTTCAGTTTAAAGACTACTGGAACTGAGGAAGAGGGGAGCGCAAAAGAAAGCAATTATTTCACATTTATTAAGAAATTACATCCAAGCCTATGTATTCTTCAGAGCTACAGAAAAAAATATAAATAAAAACTGCATGCCATTAAATTTCATCATTTGGCAACTTCTGCGTTAAATGAGACTGCAGTAAAGTGATCTATCAGCACTCCCCTTCATCCTTACAGGCCTACCTGTAAGGCGTAGTGCATCACTGGGGCAGGATTAAATACTGACTGCACTCAGTGATGTTATTTCCATGGACAGCTTTAATGGGCTGTGTGAGACCGGCTGAAGTCTTATTTGTGGGCATGAACCAGAGGTATCCCAGCTTCATACAAATAACCTACTGCAGCCCGTCTCTCTGTCTTTGGATGAAATATACATCACAAGCGATTCATATTCATGCATGTCTTCAAACAACTGCAACTTGCTCAGACACAAACCAGCATTCACACCCCCCTAGCGAAGATATCATCATCTTTCAGTCTCTGTCTTTTTTTTCCCTTCTCTCTGATGCAATTGATCAAATGAAAGAAGAGTTGAAAGAGAACATATTCCCCCTTCTTCTATTACCGGAAAATGCTTTTGTGGGTTTTCTGGAAAATTTCACAGAAACATTCAAGTTTGTGTAGGAAAGAGGCAGTTTTGTGTAGGAAAGAGAATTCCCACTTGAGATGAAAACTCAATGGTAAAAAACAATGTTTAAGTAATCATCAGAATTGTTTATAATTGCAGTCACTACCTAAACATTCTAGTAGCATACTCTTGCTCTTTTTTCCTTTCTTCTCTTCCCATAAAACAGCCACAGACTTTTAAAAATGTTTAAAACTGACTTTTCTAGTCAGTTTTACTTCTTGCTCTGTGACCTGAAATATGAAATCTAGGACAAAATAGTGACTCAATATTCTCACCAAAATATACCAAATGTAGAAAGCCTTTTAAATTATTTTACGTATTTCCAAAAGCACTAGAAGATAAACTCAGCTCAAAACAAAACCCAAGGAGTTTTACCCTTTTCTTCATCCTTTTCCCTTAAAACTCATTTCATTACACAGAAATAATTCTTTAAAAGCTTCCGGCAGCTGAAGCCTTGGGATGAACTTTCAACCATAGTAATAATTAAACATCTACATGAGAACTAGTACATACAATGAACACTCAATGGCAGAACGCAAAAATCAATTATCCCCACTGTTGAGGCACTGCAGTCATCATTCATCATTCCTTCCCAATGACAAGACCACATTAACACCTTGTTTGGCAAATGTACCAGTACTTCTCTCTGCTGCTTTTTCTGGCAAAGAAGCAAGGTTGCTACTGCAAACCAGTGGTAAAGTTATTCTCCAGTGGAAGTTCTTCATACAACGTTCCCCACAGACATTTAGAGCCCTTGATTTCCTCGCACCATCCAGCAAAAAGTCCAGGAACAAATAGTGAAGATAAATTTTCAGGGATGTAAGAATAAGTGAAGCATAAATTTCTGTTCAGGATAAATTTGATCTTCCAGGGACAAATATGTAAAACCAAATGACCACATTACCGAGAGGAACTGCACATAAATTCTAAGACTGGGGAATGAAAAGCATGAGTGAGGACTTCAGCAGAAACCACACGTATAACATGAGAGGTCTAAAAAGTTTCTCCTGGCCCACAGTGGGCAGTTCTTTGCTACAGCACTCATCAGCTAAGCTACCTGCATATTAAAAACAAGCAGGTTGTTAGTCTATTTGTTCAAACCAGAACAGTGCTTCAGATTTGTATCTTCCTAGCATGAAACTACATCTCAACCTCTAGACTGTTTTTCCATGATCTGTGTATTCTCATATCTATCATGTCAGCGTTGTTTTGCTTTAATATTTATCCTCAGCCATTCAGCTTTAACAGGTATTTTTCATTTGACAACCCAGTAGCATCTCTCCACCTACTCTGGCTAAAACTGCCGTGTTTCTTTGCTCCCAATAAATGGTAATTCCAACAACTTGTTTCAACCCCAGTCATGCCTCTTCCAACTGAAAGCCCTTTCTCTGGGAGCACCAGGGGATTGAAGAGCAAGAGTTGGGGAGCAGAATAGGCATTCCAGAAGATGATCTCAAAATTTTGGAAACATAGAGTAAGTGTCCCTAACTTTACTGGAAAAATACCTCATTAGACCAACACATGCAGATCTATTGAGTCACACTCCTAATTGTTATTCCTCACCTAATTTACTCTGCTAATAATTGTAGTGTAGTCAGAAAAAAAAACCCCAAAAACAAAACCAACAACCAACAAACCAGCATTATTAAACCAGGGAGAAGTTTAAATGCTTGAAATGCCCATATATGATGCTTGACCAAGATCTCCTAAATCTCCTTTTCACCACAGAGCAGCCGCCAACAAAAAGAAACCACAAACATGAGACAGCAACAATGATGTGTAAAAATGTTAAGCCTAGGAGTTTCGGTATCACTACTGAGTAAAGACTTAATACAAAAGGCTTATGTACATAAGACTTAATACATAAGACCTAATACAAACAATTTAATTTAAATGAGGCAGAGAAAATACTGAGATTTCATTAGGGAGATACTAAGTATGCATGAAAAATTATATATAAGCTTTTCTTCTGCATATATATAGGGTTAACCTAGACATTTTTCAATCACAAAACCTTTTAGCTCCAAGTTCCCACAGATTATCTTCTACTTGATAATTTGAGCCAAACTGCTCTCTCAGGTGAAACTATTCAACTATAAACAGATCAACCTAAAAGGTAAGATTATACTCAATTGCTTTACCTCTACTGAAGTTCACTGACCACATTAGGTAGGCAGATATCAGTAACAGATAACCTTATTTCTTATTTAAGGATTTTTTTTTTTAGTCAGAATTGTTTTGTAAATTTTTTAAGATTGACTGTAATTTCCTAATACCTCCACAAAATTGAAATACTTCAGTACAAAAAGCATCTCCTAATTGGAAAATAAAGGTGCTTCCACTCAAAAAAACCCCAAAAACCCAAAACCAAAAACCAAACACTAACCCAAAACTTAACAGACACAAGTTTCTGTAAATAAAATTCAACAGGAATGCGATAAACATTGGCATAAATGTTCTGTTACTACCTTATTATACTCAACCTAAATTAGTTTCCATGGGTTGTTTTCCATTTCTTAGGGGTATTCCCAAGCATAGATTCAAATGCTCAGCAACCATTTTCAGAAATGTTCTAGGAACAAAAAAATATATTTATCAAATATAGTGTTATAGGAAACCAAACTGTTTTTTATTCTGAAACAGTTTGACAACTATAGAGATTTGTTAACTAGTTCTGACAAAAATACCAGCTTCTGAATGAGTAGGTCTGAATACAATAGTATATGAGAGAAATCCTACTTAACAAATGTGCTTTAAATACAAATAACAGCATGAAGCTTTCAGATACTCATTTTTTTAAGTTCCCTGATGTTCATATTAAAGCTTTCTAAAAGAAAACTAAAGTCTCTTGAGCTATTGGCACAAACACATAATTTACAACCATCTTCCTTAAAGGATGGCTAGCATGTGACACAACTTTTTAAGTTTGGTGATTACTTTGAATCTGTCTTTGGGCAGCAACAATCCACTCTTCAAAACTGCCATAAAGCTGTTTAGAAGGAGGAGTTTGTGGCTCTTCAAGAGACATTACCTTGCATGGGGTACAGATACTGTACCCTCAGGATAGGCTCTCTGAACTCAAAGGGCTGAAACCCAACAAAAAAAAGTCTTTTCCAAAGTCATGTGACTCGAAAGGAGTCCATGCAGAGTCTGATTGCATTTCTGCTGTGAAATTTCTACAATGAAGAAATTGTAGTTCTGCCAAAGTAGAACTTTGCCTTCAGGTCACAGAGACCTCAACTCTGCAAAGAGACGCAAATTCCACTCAAACATGAGAACACATGCCAAGGTATCCAGAGCCTTTGAAATAATTATGAGGTTCTGATGAGCTCTCAGTTAAACCATTAACAAATACACTCTAACCAGCACTTCCTAAACATATTGCACTAATCACCTTTCTGGTTCCAGGCCAAGTTGAAAAGTTGGGTTACCATCTTCACAGAAGCCTAAAAGACCTTTGAAACAAGTGAAGTTTTCCTTTCTCTTATCAAAAGCATTGGACTGCTCATGTAGCTGTATCTTCATCAGGCACCTACACAACATTTTCAGTCTCTCGGGCATGCATTCACTTTCTAAAAGTCCAGCTATCAAATTTAAAAGTGCAACATTTGTAATAACCCATAACAAGAGGAGTAGGAGTGATGTAATAAAGAGGAAAAATAACACAATCTCAAAATCACATAAATCAATTTACTAGAGTCAGTTACATCAATTGAAGAACTCCAGAGGTGTATTTAAGGGATCCAGGTGATTCTCTGTTTCCTCCTAGCACATATTGTACACCTTTATTTACAAATATGCACAAATGTGCCTGTGTATGCAGTGCTGAGATGGGTATATGAATATGTGTATGTAAGTATCCCCTTTAGAGGATAATTAGTGTTTTCATGTTGCTTCTTGTAGCAGAACATAAGGAAAAGCAGATGTGAACCTGAAGATTCCCTTCCCTAACAGCTCTTTTCCACTTTCTCTTCTCTAGCGCTTCTCAAATTGTACATTTTAATATTTTTGGCAAAGTCATAACCTAGAAGCCATCACATCTGCTTTCAATTAAAATTAGCATCTACAGAATGTCATCAAAACTCAACACAAATAAAACCAACTTTCAGTAACAACACACTAGCCATAGTAACCAGTGAATATCTTTGCAGAGAGGCAGGCACACTTCTAATTTAAATAAATTTGTATCCACTACAGAATTCCAGTACTGGGGATTGAGTTCCAATCCTGCTCAGTTCAATGCAGGTCTATCCAGTCAACTACTCCTTTTCATCTTTGTTTATCAGAATGCTCTATGTTTAAATAAAAGTAGTATTTGGGGCACTTGTGAAGTTAGTCTGATTTAAGTTAGTACCAAGAGATATAAATATCTGAGCATCATAAAAACCCAATAATAGTCTGATACTGCTGATATAAATACACAAGATTTCATTTTTGGTAGCAACCTTACATTGGACTCCTTTGGGTACAAAAATGAGTTTCACAGTTCTTTGTTTTTTTGAGTTTTTTGAATGGACCCAGCAGTAAAGCAATTACTACATCATCCCAGTTTTAGAAGCATACACCTGTGCTTCACTAGAACATAGTATGATTTCTCACTATCAAAGGGCTTCTTTCAATACTAATGACTTTAGAAATTAAAGAGAAATATAATTTCATCATAAATTATTTAAAGTACTAAATACAAATGGCCCCATTAACACTAGACTAGCTTTGAAAATGAGTAAAATATTATGCATGGAAAAGCAAATATTCCAGTTTCCCTAATCTCTGAACTCTGAGCTTAAATTCACAACTCTGCCCCAACACCAGCTATTGCACTTTGCCACAAAGCACTTAAGTAAACATGATGTATTTAAAAATCAAGGTCTTCCCCACAAGCTGTATAATACTTGAATAAATGACTAGACCAGACACAATGTTCATACAACATATCTTTCTCAATTTCTGACACAAGGTATTTGAAAATGCTACCTAGGTAAAACTACATATGGCACACACTGCTTCCAGAATTGACTTCAGGACTGGATTCCAAGTAGCAATTCCCTATATGGAGCCTCTTCCATAACTGGCACAGCCACACAGAAGTGCTAGAGCTGCTGGAATTCCTTAGCCAGGCCAAAGGCTGCTCTTTCTTCAGAGACCACTTCTAGAGATGTTGTACAAACCAGATGACTGAACACCCTCATTGTTGCATGGGCAGAGGATGTCTGGTGACACATGAAGAGTTACACAAGCGGAGAAATTCAGAAACTGATTCCATAACACAAAGTGAGGATGGAGAGGAATTTTAAGTGATGTGAGCATTATTTATGACAATGAATTATCTAATTAATAATAAAGAGTATTATCATAATTGGAAAAGTAATAGTATTTCGCTATTATTTCAAAGCTAACTTATGCACTGTTAATTTTTCAATACATCCTCAAACTTGCTATAACTAGAGGTAACATCTCAGAATAGTACTGAGCTTCTGTAATGAGTTTATTTTATATCCTCAAAATTTCTACTGTTTGTTGAATTTGTGTATGCAGACATTTTGTTATCATATTCCCCCAAAGCAAATATGTTTAAGGCAACAAAAGCACATTTGGTTCCCATAACCTGCATTCTAAAGCTACTTATATGTCATTAAGATGAAATTAACTTGTAATTCTGTTTATTTTTAGCAAACATGCATGAACATTTTTCACCAAAAAACTACCCAGGATATGAAAAAATGAAAAACCTAAACACATCAACACCACATTCTAAAATAGTGAGTAAAGGTTCCTAGTGGAGCACAGAAAGGCCAAGGTACAGCTCAGGGCTTGGGAAACTGCAAGGGAAAGAATCATACCTCTAAGCAAAGGAACAACAAAATCACACTGATCAAATAAAAATTTTCATTTTAAAATTAGTATGTTATCATGCTCTCATTTGTGTCCTTAGTTACAGTTACCTCAAGAAGGATCCAATTTCCACAGAACTATAAGACCACAACTATTGTAAATACGGCTCAGTAAGATAGCTCAATCTGCCCAAAACATTTCAAATTAGACTATTAAAAATTCAAACAACTTATGGGAAAATAAAATATGGGTCACAATATGAAACAATGATAACTCAAAGAATGCATCTAAATCAGTGCATACAACAATTGGTTCTACATGTTTCATTCCAGATCTATTTATGTCCAAAAACTCCTCTCCAAAATTGTGCTATAAATACTGGAATGCGAATGATCCCTATTATGTCATGTAATCACCACCGTAACAAAATTCATGGCTCCCCAATAGTTAACCAAGAACGAGCCCAGGCAATCAGCTGCACAGAATGCTGGTTTCATGTGAGAAAACTGCATTGAGGAAGTTTGTTTCCACATGGAAAGCAAATGTTCCTCAATATTTTCTACAGACACCAGATATCTAGTACTTTGCCTTCACAGAAAATTAGGATGAAGTGAACCTTGTGAGATCAGTTATTGAACAGTGTACACAGAGTATTTTATTTTTTACTACAGAGCAAACTACAGTATTCTCTTATCCCATTTCTTCTGACTGAGAAGGTCAAATTTTTCTCCATGCCTACCCTATGCTCTTTTTCCCTTATTCCCCTTCCAATTTGAAACAGTTTTCTTCCTTCTGCTATGAAAGATGATGTTTTGTGCTCTCACCACAGTGAGAGTAAAATTCACAGAATTAGAGAGAGACCCATTCATTTGTATTTTTTGTCTACATTTGTATATATACCCATTGTAATGACTGCTCAGTAGAAAGACAACAAGAAAGAATCAGTTTTGATAAGAATAGATTCTTCTGTATATAACTTTTTTTCTCTAATGTTTCATTTTTTCTAATATACTGCTGTCTAGAAGCCAGGAACCCCAGCCAACATACAACCAGAGGCTATATATGTTAGACTAGACTGCTGTGTTCTTCTGAGTCGTTCCACATGGAATACACAGTACAGTGAAGTAAACTCAACATATGCATCACTGGCTATATCTCACTTAAATTAAGAACCTAAAAAGTAAAGTTTCTCCTCTGGATTCAGCTATTTCTGTTCTACAACTAAGGGGAAATTCAATCTACAGTAAAAAACAAAACAAAACCCCAACCAATTAACCAAAGCAACCCCAACACATAAAAGGAATACCCAAAACAAACACACAAACCCAACAAAAGAAAGGAGATATGTTGTGACTACAATGACCCCAAGTCATGTAGGCTACATTATAAAACCAACCAATCAAGAAAACACCACATACACACAGAATCTTTCATACTAAAATAAAACACCCAAGAGACTGCCCTCCATGCTTCGCCCCTCATACGTGCAAGATTTTTATAATTATATTATATATAGTTTTACTATATATATATATATCTCAGTTTTACTCACTTGGGAAACTCTCATGCTATTTCAATACCTGGAACAATCCCAATGATTTTTAAAGACACAATACATTTTCTAAACATAAAGTTTAGGGAGCATTTGAAGAAGTGGGAACTAGGCAAAGACAGGATTTGCCCAAAATTTCCGAATACTCCACTCTTTATAAATCATTTCACATGTAAGATTGAGGAGAGATCATAGTAAATCAACAGCTATTTGATTAGTTTAGTGCTTAATCACATTCCTACAACTACAATGGATGAAAACAGAAGTGATAGATACTAGAGGCTGAATGTACCCACAAGGTATCCAGCACTCAGATTTGAAGATCTGATCAGACACTTTTGGAGATATGACAGCTGTCATGAGATTATTTGGTACTGTTTCCCCCACTTCAGTGGCACTGAAGTTTATCCAGAAAGCATTGCAGTGTAATCCTTGTGACACTTTACAAGTACACCTATCCTTCTCTGTATTTGCAGAAATGAAAGAAAAACTGAATAAAGTTCTGATTGTAACAGCCCTTTAATCTCTCAGGAGCTGTCACGCTCAGTGATGCAAAGCCTGAAGAATCGACTGAGCGCCTTCAAATAAGCATTACACACTGTGAACTCCACATCCAAAGGAAAAGACGTTTTCATAATTTTTTTTTTTTTTAAATCGGTACCTTTAGCACTCATGAGCTAAAAAGCCTGATTTGCCTTTCATTTTTGCTAATCAGGACATAAATATTCCAGCAAAAGTAGGTGTTTTTAAATTTGACACTGGGGGGGCTGAGAAGGGAAGATTTGTCAAATCCCTGAAAAACACCAGATGGAAAGGAAATTCACAAAGATAAAGTATTGAAGTAACTCACCAGAATTTATACTTTTTCATCATTCACGAAGCACTCAACCTTAGACTATTACAGGCTTCTAAGGACAACCAAGAGGATTGATAGCTTCAGTCCCTAGAGAGCATTTTACTGGAGTCGCCTCATCCTCTGGGCAAGATGATATTGAAAACAGGGGAATGGAGGAAGGATTCGTTTTTACACAGCCTACATCTCAAGAAGGCTTCCCACAGTGCCACATGAGGGGTTTGTCTCCTGCCCTCCAGTCTTTCCCAGTGGATCAGTAGAAGCTGGGGCCATGTCAGTGCTCACTAGAAGGCAGCCCTGGCTCCAGAGGCCTGCGGTGCAGAGTTGTTTCCTGCGCTCTGCAGATGAGCTTCACCAAGACTGAACATGAGGCAGCTCCTAACAATCCCATCATGACATTCTTGCTCACTCACAGAAGTTTGTTTTTTTTCCAAGCCATAGTTTATGACTAAATATCAGCTTAAATTCTGTTTTCCAAACAAATACATTTAGGCCTCCACAAAAATAGAAGATGGAAAGTTTAAAACTCAAGTTCACAATGAGCTGTTGAGGCTCCTATTGAAACAGCTCTTTCTTACAGGAAATTAATATTTTAAAAGCTTATTTTTTGACCTAGGCATCTGCCTCATTCTCCCTTCTTCATGCCCTACCTCTTTCTTCAGCTCAGTGTTTTTACAGAGGCTTTGAGGAATGTAACTGAAGTGACTTGAACTCTTGATCAAACCTTCTCGAGGAAAATATTTAACAGCAACAAATACTAAATTGTTAGTATCTGAAAGGAAAAAAGGTACTTCCCAAGGAATAGATTTCCTTTGTGTTGGAGTTACAGTTGCAGTGTTCTGGTCATAGGAAAACCACTTCAATGCATGGTAATCTCCTCAATGCTGTAGAGCCATTAGCTGTGTGTGAGTACATCAAGAGCTGCAATTCTAATTGATGAAAAGCTGAATTTCCACGTAACCCAAAATCAGAACCTTTACTCTTTCTGCAGAAGAAAAACAAATCATTAATTTTGTGATCATTAGACAGGTTAGCCTATTACTCTGAAAGTGACCCTGAAGGACAAAGAGCAGATAAAGCTGCTGATGCTATGACTTTTTAATCAAATTACAGTTTAGAGAGATTCACCTGAGCGTGAATTTTGAACAGTTTCACTGAAATCCACAATTCATTTATCAAAAAAACCTCCGATTCATAACTGTGGTTTCAATGGAAGGGAGAGACGGGGGGAGGGAGGGAGGAAGGAAGGAAGGCAGAGTCTCAGTAAGACTCCAGCTTTGTAATTTAAGACTGTTTTTGGGGATATTTAATATACACAGAAAATTATTTTCCTTTTACAACTGTCATAGTATTCTCCCTTCTGTGTTTCTGCTCTTGGTGAGTTTGGGTGATACTAAGACAATTCACAGACCAAATGTTGACTAAAGAGCTAACTACTTATAAAAAGAGGTCTTTGTTTCATTACCAGAAAAAAATCTGTCAGGGACATGCACCTCAGTCACACCAGAAATGGAAAAAAATTAAATGGAAAGGAGTTTGTGGGGCCCAGTCATATAGGCTGCTCTCTCCCCAGAAAAAGTGAGCTGCCACACAGTTCCGAGGTGTCACACTCTTATTTCCTTAGTCTATCTTAAAAGTACACCTTTTGATTCATCCCTTAAAGGTTATTTTTGCATTTTAATGTCTCTTGCATGTAATTTCATGCTACCCAAATGATAGCTTACATGGTTTTTAGTTTATTTCTTATGTAGTCCAAATCTTCCAAGTCAGTTCTGATGAATTTAAATGGCACATATTTTCATGTGCTTATAGTGGTATTAAATTATCTCCTTTTTAGAAGGTCAAACAGTCCTCCTGCATTTGTGGTATCAGGCTGTCTTGGCAAGCATTGTAGCTGTCACAAAACATCCATGCTAAGGTAGTAAGAAGAGGAACATTATCATATTGCTACACTTCATGACAACCTTCCATGATATCAAAACCCCATAGATTCTTTAAGGTTGGAAAAGACCTCCAAGGTCATCGACTCCAAACTGGGATCAATCCCCACTTTGTCAACTACAGCACAAGCACTGTGCCACATCCATTTTTTGAACACCTCTAGGGATGGTGACTCCACCACCTCCCTGAGCAGCACATTCCAATGCTTGCCAAAAATACATTGTTTCTGAGGAATTTGCATTCTCTAGGAATTTACTCATTAATCATACGCTTCATTTGTTGTGAACACGAATTCTATGACCAACAACAGAGTGCAATAACCTACATACAGTTTTGTCTGAACATTAGTCTAGTCAGCTTCCCAGCTAAACAATACTAGCAAGTTTATGACTGTGGGGAGGAGAAAGCAACATGTCTGTGGACGACAAAAGCTGCTTTTTCATGCAGTCTTTAATTTTGGGCCATTCAGTCTGCCAGGTAGGAAATTCTTGCTGGGTATCCACTTTCATTTATCTTTTTTTATCCAGTCTCATGAGACAGCAAGGTGCATGATCAAAGCAAATTGTCTATCACAGCTGAGATTGGACAAGGTATTACAAAAAGAAATGCCACTCTGCTCACTGTCTAAATTGATTAAATATGTAACAAATATTTTCCTAGTGCATGATGAATCAAAGACGATGACAGATTTAAAGAAAGTTGCATACTACCAGAGCAGCCAAGTAACATTTTGTTTTTACACAATTTTAACTCTTTTACATTAAAAGAAATTATAGGCAGGCATACAAATAATAAAAATGCAACTCTGAGACACATTTAATTAGTTACACTCCTCAATAAATTGGGAAATGAATGGCATAGCAGATGAACAGATTATTTTACTCAACAGTAATACAAAGTCCTTTTTTCTAAAGAAAGGCAACATATGCTGGCACCCATTACTGATACCATCAGTTCCAAATTACTGAATTATGACATCTTTAATGTGCTGTGTGGCATGGACATAAACATGTGGAAAATCCTAGGATTCAATTTCTTCCTCTGGAATAAATTACAGGAGAAACTTTCTGATGACTGTGTAACTTCACCTGACCCGTTCATAAGTTTGCAAAGGGGTACACACAGTGATATTTGGTGTTTAATTGTGCATTAATGAAATTAATTCACACACCATTAATTTAATTAATGAATATTTCTTCAAATAGGCTTCCTGTCATCTTTCCAAATTTTAATTTGGAACATTATTCTGCATAGTGGCAGAAGAAATAAGCTTAGTTGTGTAATCATCCTTCACAGCTAACGATGTCACCAAAATATCACATCCTTGTGATCACATCTCTCTCTTTTAGGAAGACCATAAGTGACAAAGCCCCTGTCCAGTCATGTTCTGAGCTTTCTTTCAAAAGCATTTTAGATCCTGATGCTCCAGGGACTGATCTAAATGAGAACAGAAACACCTATTTTTGGACGCTGTTCGTCTCACACACACACACACACACGCTTTGGTGAGAAGACATGAACTATCTATTTAAGAAGATCTGACTCCATTTTATGGTATTTCTACAAAGGCCAGGGATTGGGGGAGAAGGTTGACACCTCTCCCCATCCCATTGGTCAAGACAACTGTCCATCAGCTGTCCATTCCTCTAAGCACAGGAATGAAAACTTTCCTTGAATTTATGAAAACATTGCCTCTGTTTACATCACCTGTGCATGAGAAACAACCCAAACCATGAAAACTGGGAAACAGAAGAGAAGGCTGAAAAAATCATAGCGACAATTTTTTACTTCTCACGTGAAAGCCATACTCCCATGGCTGGTACAAGAAACCATGAGTGAGTCGGGACAATGTTGAAAGCAAGAAGGAGAAATAAAATACTGTGGAGAGAAAGATATCTCAAGCCTTGCCTTCCAATTTAATACAAGTATTTCACATACTAGGGGGGGGTGGGGAAAGAGCAACTTCACACTTTCCTGCATGCCACTCTCACAAGAGCTGCCTACCTGGAGTCACATCCCCACTGCAGGCATCTCAGACCATCACTTCTGTACAGGAGAGCAGAAGGTGAAGGGGCAAAGAGCACAAAGGCATAGGATCTATCTGCCAGGAGCCCAACAACTTGACTCACTAGCAATTAAACTAATTAAGTCTGACTTTTGAATGCTTTGTGGACTGTCTTTACATCTCCCCGCCCTACAATACCCGTTTCTCCATAACTCTGACATCCCTGTCCCACACCTTCAGTCTTGACACACCACCCTTTGCCTAACGCCTCCTCAAAACACATTCCCTTCTACCAAACATGACAGGAACCAGTGGTACTCAATATGCAGACATGGTAACATTAACAGCATAATTGACTTAGGAAGAGAAAATAATTACACCAACCCCCAGCTGACATATTCCTAAAAAGAATTTTCTTTAGTTTTGGTCCCCTTTTTAAGTTCAGGGAAGTAAAAAAAAAAAAAAAATTAATTAAAAGCCCACCTTACAAGTACTTTAGTGTCACACATAGGAAAACATCTGCATTGCTGGCTTGGGCCAAGAACAAGTTGTAAAAAGCCTGAGGCATTTGGAAGCTCATCCTACTTCCTAAATATCCTCCCTGAGTTAAGCATCCTACTGGCTTCCTGTTCTCCAAACATATTGTGCTGTCCACACATTTATCCATCTCTCATATCAGTGCCTTTTACTATGCAGTGTTCTGCAGTATGGCCTTCCTGAATTCAATGGCAGTCTTTTCACATCCAAGCAATGCCTCTGCAGCGTCTCGCTGATACCAGGCATGTAATGAATCAAGCTGATCAACAAAAACTGACCTCTCACCTCTCCATTTGTCCGTTTGTCCTTACAGAGGGAATACCCCTGAATTCTAACCAGCAGTGCAGAAATGGAAATTGCTACCATAAGAGCTAACGGAAATATCAAGGGCATCAGATTGCAAGTTCTGATCTGGCCAAGGAAATTCCAGTGTAAGTGGAAGAACACCAGAAGCATATGATTTCTTCTGGAAACATGTGTATGCTCTTTAATTAATCTTATATTTAACACCAAAAAAAATCCATGATCACACAGAAACATACAGAAATAGGCTGGGAAGAAATCAATGCTCATCTCACATATACCAACATCACAACAACCTAAGAGGACAGAGGAATCTAAGAGAACGCAAAGGCAACAGAAGGAAGAAAGTACCACTGATGTGGTATTTTGTACGTAAAAAGACTTTGGTGCTTTTCCAATTTTTGAGTAAGAGATAAAAAGCATCTTGTGCTTTCTAAGTAGATCATCTGCCTGTTTCAATACTTTCAAATACTAATATGCATCTTGTACAGGCATTAATTTTAGAGATAATGTATCTTTTAATTAAAAATGCAATTTTTTAAAAAATGGGTGGCTGATACCCTGCAGCATCTGTGGAGTTCCATAAATTATCTTCTGAAATCTATTTTTTTTTTACATCTACATATTGATTTTAAAAATCTAATGTCTATATATGATTATTTCTTCTTGTAAAGAATCTAGTCCCAACTGATTGACTATTTATTTCTAAAATACCACTGAATATTTAGAGTTCATGTCAGCCGTATTAGATTTATAGGGTTTGGGACTTTGCTTTCCTGCTTCACATTTCTTTTTTTTTCCACTAACTAAACTTCAAAGGAACTAAAACTGTTTTCCATGCTGAAATATTACAATGACAATATCATTGACTTCTCTTCATTTAGAGATATGTCCATCATTAACAGCAACTGAAAGATCAGTCCTGCACAGAGTAGATCATCTTCTGAACCCTGAAATGCGACATAACGAATTCCTCAACACTACTTGTTACTTCTGTGTAGGCAGAGGAAAACATCTGAAACTAACAAACAGCTATTGTTACTGCATTTGGGACTAAACACGCTTTATGCTCAACACATGCTTCCTCTTTGAAATTAACTCTCTAGATAAGAGCTTATGTTGATAACTGCTGCCGATTTGAAATCACCAGGAAGAGTTGAGGCTTTACATAAACATATGTATGTTTTATTTTTACAAAACAATTGTCATTAGTTGTGCGGTTACACTTGCCATACTACAGCTTCTTTTTACAATACCTTCCTCACCCACTAAACACATCTTCCCAGATGTCTTCTAGCATTTCAGACTGTCCAACAGCAGCTTCCTTCAATAAAGATAATTTCTTGTGCTTTCCTTTCCCCTCCAAATAAAAATAAATAGGCGTTTCATAAAATCAAATCACATTCTGGTGGAGAGGCTATGGAGAACAGGAGCAGGTTACCAGAGATCTCACAGCCACTGAGGAGATTAAAAAGGCCTGGACGGTGGTAGAAAGAGGAGCTCTCAGCTTTAAACACTAAATGGAAATGTTTAGATTTTTCCTCTGTTCAGGATGAGCTAGAGATAAGGAAACTCAGTAAGTCTTATTCTCTGGCACAATTAGCAGCTCTTCAACGCTAGACAGTATCTTCTATTGAGACAACAAAAAGCAGCCTCATCCTTTCCCTACACATTGCTTTCGCTGCCTTTGTGTGGGAGAGGCAAGTACTGGATCCACATTAACATATGCCAGTCTCTGCTTGTGGGAGAAATAATTTGCCCTGTCCAGGAGATGCTGTCTCAACTCTGGCCAGCGATGGGGGAAGTGTGCTTCAGGGAATTCACAGTAAGCCCTGCATCTGACCATAAAATGGTACATGCCTTGTTTCTGGTTTGGGATAGTCTTCTGACAAAAAATATTTAAAATAAACTATCCTTCACTATCAAACTGGTTTTTAAAGAATAAGATCAGATTTGCCTACTTGGTCAGATACCAGTACTGCTCAAAGAACTCAAAGGTTTGCTGAAAACTCAGTCTTAGAGTTTAGTCAAAACTTAGTCTTCAAGAATAAGATGAAATGAAATAAGATGAAATAAAATGAAATTAGATGAAAATCCACAGATAAAAATTATTAATATTTAAGAAATCAGCAAAGTAACACATACACATATAGAAGTTAGCTATCAGATCAAACAGAATGGTCTTATAAAAAGCAAAACAAAACAAAACAGACAAGCAAACCAACCCCCCCAAAAGCAGTCATTTTAGGATGCAAAAATTTTTCCTTTTTTCTTTTTTTCAAAATAAAGAAAAAGTCTCAGGCACAAGACTGGTAGAGTTACTGTTTGACAAGGCAAGCCTACATTTGCAATCAAGAAGTGAGCACGACTCTTGAGGCTCACAATCCACTCATCTTCACAAGTTTCATAAAGTGCGCGCATCAGCTACCTACCAACAAAATTACTCTGAGTTGACAGACCAGAATGTATTTATTACTTCCGAAGTTCAGCCAAAAAGACTAGATTACCCCAAAGGTGACAAAAAAGATAGGCTTTTCTGTTCTCAGAGGACAGAGATGAACTTTGCTAACCGAGCTGCTGAGGACTTAACTGCAGCACACAGTCTGCTTTTCACATTCTCCTCCTCACAGGAAAAGTCACCACACAAATAATTTACCAGCAATATGAGTAAAAAAGGCTTATTTTTGGGTAAGGTCAGAACCAATATCCAACTACTCCTTCACTGAACCATACAATAAGCCCTCGTACAGGTAACCAGTTCATGGGACATCATCTGAATTTCAAATAAACAAAGGCCAACTCTGTTACTCAAAGCTCAGTCTGCCTTTCCTTTTTGTTTAACAGACAAATTTCTTTATTATTGTTAGTTGTATCACCAATGTTTATACTACTAAGGTAAGGCATGATGTTGAAGTACAGGACAGTGTCCAATTTGACATTAGATAGGACAGTCCATCTCAAGCTCACCTAAAGACTATCTTCAATAGCCTGTAGCCCTTAAAGAATATTTGATTCCTAATATATGCTGATTTTTCTTTGGAGGATGGACATCCACCGCTTACTGCTCTTGGAAAGCTCCCACTGAACTACCACAGCTATATTAGATGAGAATACTGGCACACAACTTAAAATGGAAAGGTATCTTGCGATTAAACACTGCGTCCAAATCACATGTCAGCTTTTCCTTTTTTAAAACCATGATACAAACTGAAGCTGATATTTTCCATTCTATGCTAAACATCACAGAAGCATATTCATCCCCATTACTTAACAACAGAACCTCTAAACTCTTTCTGATTTCTTTATCTGTTTCTAAAGCACAATTTAAAATCCTACACTGCAGATAAGGGTATACTGCTCACAAGATTAAAGTCAAGGTCACATATTGCACATACGCTACTGCCTGTGAAACAGAGATCTGTTTCACAGACTC
The DNA here is from genome assembly GCA_013397315.1 of Donacobius atricapilla. Classification (NCBI taxonomy): domain Eukaryota; kingdom Metazoa; phylum Chordata; class Aves; order Passeriformes; family Mimidae; genus Donacobius; species Donacobius atricapilla. The sequence continues at coordinate 478,710 of WBMY01004607.1, forward strand.
CACATATATTTTTAGAAAGGGCTGCTCTAGTCATCAGCTAACAGCCTTTGAATTACAGAAGTGAAGATAAACTTTGGCTTAAAAGGGAAAATTTAAGGCTTCTGTGCCAAAACAGACAGACCCCTGCTGATTTAAGGAAGTAAAGTAGTTCTTTTTATCTCTTCACAAAACCTCAAAAGGAAATCCCCAACACACTGAGTATGAACCCTACTTTCCTTCTGATGGAGCAAAGAGTGAAGCTCCCCAAGACTTTGATGCAACCACAGGTGGACCACCTTTGAAAAATCCTGGCTTCACAGTATGCGTGGTAGCTAAGCTGGTACTCCCTCCAGACATCTGTTGCACCTTCTGCTCAACAGGCACCTGTGCAACTATTCATACTAAAGCTACAACAGAAGCACCAGCACCATGTAAGCAATGGTCTGTAACACAGAAAAGATTTCTGCCTTCCCCAGAGAATACCATTTCCATAAGATGTTCATAGCGGATGCCACAAAATATTAGTAATCAGGAAGAAGTGAATACATTGATATGCAATAATTATTACCACATTATGTTCATAAAAAAATGACACTTCCAAAATCAAACATTAGGCTTAATTCATAGGTATCTAGAAGGGGATTCCAAAAATTCTGTTCACATAAAAAGTGAGCAGCACAATCTGGACCTTCTTACCAGCTTTAATGATGGAAAGATCTTTAAGGCATGCCCCAAATAAACAGGGCACAGGTTAAGAGAGCTGGGGCTATTCAGCCTGGGTAAGAGAAGGCTCCAGGGAGACCTTGTAGCACCTTCCAGTACCTAAAGGAGGTTTACAGGAGAGGTGGAGATGGCATGTACTGTTAGGACAAAGGCATGTACTCACAGAACAAGGGGGACTGAATTCAAACTGGAAGAGTTTAGGTTAGATATTTGGAATAAATTCTTTACTATAAGGGTAGCGAGGAACTGAAACAGGTTGCCTAGAGATATTGTAGACTCCTCACCCCTGGAGGTGCTCAGGGCAAGCCTGGGTGGGGTTTTTAGTGACCTGGTCTAGTGGAAGGTGTCCCTGTCCACGGCAGGGGGATTAGAATTAATAATCTTTAAGGTCCCTTCCAACCAAACTATTCCATGATTCCTCTGTGTTAACTGCCTAAAATAGCACTCGCTCTTCCAATAGTAAAAATTGAGACCTCAAAAACAATTGTGGGGGATGCTGTAAGTCGAAGGGGTGGACTTTCACATAGGGACAGATTTCCATCTCCCAGGTGGCTGCTTCACTGTGACATTGAAGCCACAAGAGAACAGTTTCTTGTGAAGTCTCCAGGGTATGGCAAGAGAAACTCCTCTCCCTAAGTAAACTGAAGGAAGATTATTTCAGAGGTGGTAAACTGACTGAAAATACCAGGTTTTGTCTCTTAGTGGGAAAAAAAAGAAGAGTTGCGGGGAGGAGAAGTGTTATGAAGGTTTGTTCTGATTTCTTATTATTTTTTCTTTTAGTTCCGTTAATAAAGCTTTCTTTATAACCTTTAAAGTTTTGAGCCTTCTTTGGCCCCCCTCCTAGTCCTTATCTCACAGCAGAAAATGAATAAGCAATTCTGGTGAGTGCACTGGCATTCAGTCAGTGCTCAACCCACCATATTGAATTAGTACTGTGATTCTGATTGGTGAATTCACCAAAACCACTATACTTAATGGGCGTTTCTGCCCAGTTTGAACCAAAACCACTACACTTTTGCTGCCACCAACCTGTACATTCACCATCCTTTCCTTGCCTTGTTTCCGCAAGGAAAAAAAAAATTGGGAGCTTTGAAAGGCTTTTCATTACATCAACATCAGTGTGCTAAGACCTTTGGCAAGTGGGGATACATAGCTAAGTAAAAGGAGGCCAATAAATAAATAAAAGCAGTGTGTCTCTCATCCACACTGCTCCACGGTCAGCCAGTTCCTGGAGTCTGTCCTGGACTAGTCCAATTAGTCAGCTTTGAGACTGGGAGACGTGTTAGGCAGGGGACAGACACTAGGCCTAGGAATCTGTCCCTGGGCACCTTTCATTTGGCACTGGTATCACCCGAAGGCACAAGTTCTTGACCAGAAATGTGTCACTGTTTTTCAGACAAGAAGTCCCAGACAGGATACCATGTGCACGCATAGCAACCAGTTACGTTTCCTCATAGCTGAGTTCCCTCACAGAGGTGACAAATTTACAGGACAAATGGATGACAATTCGTGAATTGGATAATATGTTAAAATTCCAATGGGGAAATCAAAAGACAGATGGAATTTGCAACCTAGGTCACCTTACCATAGATGATTATGTGATTTCAATTAGCTAACATTACTGAGGATTCTATTTTATACCCTGTATTTGTTCATCTCTTTCTAGAAATATTCTAAGTTATCTACGTCTTATTTTAGCAGGCTGCACAACTCAAAAGACTACATTAGCAAAAACCATTTTCAAATGGAGGAAAACTCCTAATGCTTTGCTTTTGCAGTAACCCCGCTTTGGGAACCAGACATCATTCATTTGTAGATATACTTTATTTCATAACTGGGGAGCCTCTGAGAAATGAGCCTGATTCTCGAGAATTTTAAAAACTCATCTGCTTTAAGGGCTAAACAATGTTTCAGTTACAAAATACTCCCTTCGCAGAAGTTAACCCTAAATTTTGGACAAGTAACTTCTTGTGTTGAAACTTTCACTGATGCAGCTACTATGTTTAATACCAGACTGTGACACTGATTTACTAAATCTTCAAGTTCTTCCACCCGCTGCTCAAGTTTTTTTCACATTCCTCTAGAGGCCAAGTATAACTCCATTCAGTCTCAACACCTGTGTGGGAGAAAGCCCGCTCTTGTATCCAACCACCAGAATTCGGTGAAATTACAAATAATAATAATAATAATAATAATAAAAACAGTAACAGAAAACTCTCAAGAGAAAGAGTGGCCTAAATAACAGTTGTAGGGCATCCAAATAGATGCTCTTTACTCCACTCTCTACCTGGGACTTTTTGCCGTAAGAATTTTGAAGTGCCGATATCATTGATTGCATTGATACTTCTTTAAACAGAACAAACTGCTGTCATATAATCTTATAACTATTACGATTATATTTGAAGCAGTA